>JAZHYW010053608.1:0-68073 GCA_037355805.1 Ixodes ricinus
TACAAGATTGGATCGACGAATAATAAATAGTAGGGCTGGGCGTCGATTAAAAATTTTAACCCGATTAATCGCCACCCTTTAATCGATTAATTAATCGATTAATCGGTTGCGTTGATTTTTATAAATAATATATTAAAAAGAATACAAGAACTCGTCTTGCCTTTGAAGACCTATTTTACTCTCTGTTACACGGCGCAAAGGACATTTACAATTGAGGATACATGTAGTTCAACGATTCAAAGACTCACATATTTTTGCTCCAGCTCCGAAGACAAAGTTGTTCCACATTCTCCGACAGGAAGACAAGAAGTCAAAGCTTGGGCGATGCTTTCTTATTTTTTCAGAGAAAGGGACCTCGATGAGAAGGCGTTGATTGTTGTCTGCGTTTTGGCGGATGGTCCTTGCTGCAGCGGCGTACATGGGTGCTTCGCTCGTAGGTGATACTGAAGCGACCTTACGCTTCCACTGTATGAAAACGGCTTTTTGCAGATGATGCAGTGAACTTCCTTCGAGTTAAAAGCTTCACCACTGGAGTTTACTTTAAACCCAAACTTTCCAGCGAGATTGCCTTTCATACTCGTGAACTCGTCCACTTTTGCGGGCCGAATACTGGAACAAGCAGCCAAGGCGTTGTTAGCTACTGTTGGGACCGAGCGGTTGTCCGGGCTCTTGGTATGCGGCAGGGAGCCGAGTGAGGGCAGGAACTCATGACCTGGCCGGACTCGGGAAGGACCAGGGCGCAGGAGGGGTGTCTCTTATATAACTCTTTTTATATACAAATAGACAGGTTACATCATCTGACGGGAGAACACTCGAGAACACTATGAGAACACATTGTAGCAGCGGCCTGCTGCTCATTTTATAATGTCACATGTCCCCAGATCCCTAGTAGGGAATCCCCAGGGTTCAGGCCTTCACCAAGGCTGTGGGGCCAGTCCCTAACATTCAAGTATGCCCTCCCCCTCTCTCACACACTGCCACACGCGGCACACACACGGAAGGGCCAGACATCCTTGGCCGCGGTGTCGCCGGTCAATCTCGGCGGACAATGGTGCCATCGAACTCGAGGAAGGCGGAAGACATCCATAATTGCAGGCGTCCAGGCTTCCGTGGGTTAGGGGATAATCCCATGGGCGATCTAAGCCGGGGAAATTGAGTAAAGCCCCCTTCTCTGTCGAGGACGTCCCAAGGCTGTCGGGTCGCCGTGCGTCGAGGTCAGACAGCAGAAGCAAGGAGAGGGGCCGGACGGCAAAGACGGCCAGATGACACTGGCGTGGGTCAACCCGATGATCCTTCGGAGAAGGTCACGTCGTCCCTGTGTACCAAGGTGCGTTGGCGACTCCAAGGTGCCTCTCGCTTTGTCTCCGGGCGCAGCTGACCGTAGCCACCTGGCGTCTGGCGACGATGCTCCAGGGCGTTCACCCGTGCCGGTCGGATTAGTTAGGGAAGGTCGTTTCCTAAGGCCTTTCGCAACACTACCCAGCTTGTTTTTCTGCTTGTTTGTCTTGCCTGGGCAGGATGTGTAATAGATCCTCAACACGTGAAGTTTCGCGGTCGTAAAGGGATCAATTGCGGGCCCGGCTTGTTCGTCTGGCCTCGGTAGAACTGTAGTGGATATCCTCGAACACGTGACGCTTCGCGAGCCTTGCTCATACTCATAGCACCTGGCTGGGAACAGAAAACCGCTCAGGACAGAACGACAGGATGCACGCCACGCAGCGTTTTCCTTAAAGGGGGGGGTGCAGGGCATGAGTCACCCCTAGTTCGGGCAGGTCGTCCAGGATAGAGCCATGCGTGTGTCCAGTTGACTTCTTTTTCAGTACCGATTAAAAAACCGATTAACCGGTTAAAAAATTTGATCGCGATTAAAGCCTTAATCGATTAATCGGAAGGTTAATCGGTCATTCGCCCAGCCCTCAAGTAAATAGTAGATGGAATGTCGTTTTACTGACTTGCATATATATCACAATGAAAAAATATCGAAACTCTCTTTTGAATACTTTGACATTGAGAGTGGTTCAAAAACGCCACACACGAAAATCGTCAAATCCCACCATCGGCATTTGCTCTTTCTTTAGCATTTTTAGAGGCTTAAAACTCAAAACCAAAGGCAAATACTATTCAACGGAATGTATTCTGGCTCAAAAGAAGGGTGTGAAGAGAACGCAACGCGAGAAAAAACAAAAATTAAAAATGGAATTTTTTTTATACAGCGTGCTGAAGTTGAACGAAAAGTGAAAACCCTCTCTGTTTCATAATTTATTTCTCAGTACTCGTACATGATAAAAACACAAACTTTGCTTAATTTGGAAGGCAATGAAGGGTTCTACACGTGGTAATATTTTAAAAGCGATACTAAACATAGTCGACTCAAAATAAAATCCGCAATTTAGGTCACAGTTGTTCGCGGAGGCATGTTTGGGGATTTTTACAAAAATTGGAGCGACGAATAATAAATAGCAGTTATAATGTCGGCTTACCTACATGCATATATATCACACTAAAAAATATAGACGTTCTCTTTTGAATACTTTGAGATTGAGAGTGATTCAAAAACGCCACACACGACAATCGTCAAAACCTCGTAGTTCTTTCCCGCTTCTTTGAGATTTTTTTTTCTCAGGAACTAATCATGTCAGGACATCAAAATAAAAAGGATTGTTCTTCTTGGAACATGCTTCACAAAATATAAAAATTTGAAGCAAAACAAAAAATACGACTGCCACTCGTTGCCAAAATCCAAATGAAACCGCCATATATATATATATATATATACATGTGGTGTTTCACGATATGTGGACAGATCTGATATTGCGAACACTATGTCACAACAAAAAAGGTTTGTGTCTTTTTGGTCCCGAGTCAGGGGTTTATTTAGAAAATTATACAGTCCTAGATACCATATCATATATTATGCATAACTATTTAATATGTGTATATATGGCATAAGTTTTCAATTAGAAAATTGCTCAGCGTCAACAAAAAACACTATATCAACAAAGTGCAGGATGATAGATATGCACGGGAAGCATTTTACGGCTTTTTGAAAACCGTACAAATTCGACGATTATATTCGGTTTATATCGAGCGCATCTCCGCCTCGCAGAGCTGCGCCCTGAAGATTAACAAGTGCAGCCGTAGTAATATTGTGAACGAAGAGGGGAGAAGGTGATTATTGAATTTATTGCATTAAAGTTAGGGAAAGGGAAAGGAAAGAGAGCTGGCGAAAAATTGGGCCAGGAGCGGGGATTGAACCCGCAACCTTCGCCTGTCCGGGGCGACGCCTTAACCAATTAGACCATCCCGGCCACTGGTTTCGGCGGACTCAATTTCTGACCAGCTCTCTGTGTACTATTAGTTTCGAATTCGCTTAACTGGGTAGACGACAACCGTTGTTGATTTAAGGCCCGCGCTAGTTCCGAATTGCGGCAGTGACGTGGCACGTCATCTCAGCTTTGCAAATATCGGAACAGGGCCCGTCTTTCAAGATATCTAGGGAACCACTCCTCCCCATAGGGACAGGCTGCACCGTATATTTAATGGGAATGAATGAAGATTAACAAGTGCAGCCGTAGTAATATTGTGAACGAAGAGGGGAGAAGGTGATTATTGAATTTATTGCATTAAAGTTAGGGAAAGGGAAAGGGAAAGAGAGCTGGCGAAAAATTGGGCCAGGAGCGGGGATTGAACCCGCAACCTTCGCCTGTCCGGGGCGACGCCTTAACCAATTAGACCATCCCGGCCACTGGTTTCGGCGGACTCAATTTCTGACCAGCTCTCTGTGTACTATTAGTTTCGAATTCGCTTAACTGGGTAGACGACAACCGTTGTTGATTTAAGGCCCGCGCTAGTTCCGAATTGCGGCAGTGACGTGGCACGTCATCTCAGCTTTGCAAATATCGGAACAGGGCCCGTCTTTCAAGATATCTAGGGAACCACTCCTCCCCATAGGGACAGGCTGCACCGTATATTTAATGGGAATGAATGAAGATTAACAAGTGCAGCCGTAGTAATATTGTGAACGAAGAGGGGAGAAGGTGATTATTGAATTTATTGCATTAAAGTTAGGGAAAGGGAAAGGGAAAGAGAGCTGGCGAAAAATTGGGCCAGGAGCGGGGATTGAACCCGCAACCTTCGCCTGTCCGGGGCGACGCCTTAACCAATTAGACCATCCCGGCCACTGGTTTCGGCGGACTCAATTTCTGACCAGCTCTCTGTGTACTATTAGTTTCGAATTCGCTTAACTGGGTAGACGACAACCGTTGTTGATTTAAGGCCCGCGCTAGTTCCGAATTGCGGCAGTGACGTGGCACGTCATCTCAGCTTTGCAAATATCGGAACAGGGCCCGTCTTTCAAGATATCTAGGGAACCACTCCTCCCCATAGGGACAGGCTGCACCGTATATTTAATGGGAATGAATGAAGATTAACAAGTGCAGCCGTAGTAATATTGTGAACGAAGAGGGGAGAAGGTGATTATTGAATTTATTGCATTAAAGTTAGGGAAAGGGAAAGGGAAAGAGAGCTGGCGAAAAATTGGGCCAGGAGCGGGGATTGAACCCGCAACCTTCGCCTGTCCGGGGCGACGCCTTAACCAATTAGACCATCCCGGCCACTGGTTTCGGCGGACTCAATTTCTGACCAGCTCTCTGTGTACTATTAGTTTCGAATTCGCTTAACTGGGTAGACGACAACCGTTGTTGATTTAAGGCCCGCGCTAGTTCCGAATTGCGGCAGTGACGTGGCACGTCATCTCAGCTTTGCAAATATCGGAACAGGGCCCGTCTTTCAAGATATCTAGGGAACCACTCCTCCCCATAGGGACAGGCTGCACCGTATATTTAATGGGAATGAATGAAGATTAACAAGTGCAGCCGTAGTAATATTGTGAACGAAGAGGGGAGAAGGTGATTATTGAATTTATTGCATTAAAGTTAGGGAAAGGGAAAGGGAAAGAGAGCTGGCGAAAAATTGGGCCAGGAGCGGGGATTGAACCCGCAACCTTCGCCTGTCCGGGGCGACGCCTTAACCAATTAGACCATCCCGGCCACTGGTTTCGGCGGACTCAATTTCTGACCAGCTCTCTGTGTACTATTAGTTTCGAATTCGCTTAACTGGGTAGACGACAACCGTTGTTGATTTAAGGCCCGCGCTAGTTCCGAATTGCGGCAGTGACGTGGCACGTCATCTCAGCTTTGCAAATATCGGAACAGGGCCCGTCTTTCAAGATATCTAGGGAACCACTCCTCCCCATAGGGACAGGCTGCACCGTATATTTAATGGGAATGAATGAAGATTAACAAGTGCAGCCGTAGTAATATTGTGAACGAAGAGGGGAGAAGGTGATTATTGAATTTATTGCATTAAAGTTAGGGAAAGGGAAAGGGAAAGAGAGCTGGCGAAAAATTGGGCCAGGAGCGGGGATTGAACCCGCAACCTTCGCCTGTCCGGGGCGACGCCTTAACCAATTAGACCATCCCGGCCACTGGTTTCGGCGGACTCAATTTCTGACCAGCTCTCTGTGTACTATTAGTTTCGAATTCGCTTAACTGGGTAGACGACAACCGTTGTTGATTTAAGGCCCGCGCTAGTTCCGAATTGCGGCAGTGACGTGGCACGTCATCTCAGCTTTGCAAATGTCGGAACAGGGCCCGTCTTCCAAGATATCTAGGGAACCACTCCTCCCCGTAGGGACAGGCTGCACCGTATATCTAATGGGAATGAGTGCAAGATTGACAAGTGCAGCCGTTATTCCGTAACTATTCCCTAACTTTAATGCAATAAATTCAATAATCACCTTCTCCCTCTTCGTTCACAATATTACTACGGCTGCACTTGTCAATCTTCACTCATTCCCATTATATATACGGTGCAGCCTGTCCCTATGGGGAGGAGTGGTTCCCTAGATATCTTGGAAGACGGGCCCTGTTCCGATATTTGCAAAGCTGAGATGACGTGCCACGTCACTGCCGCAATTCGGAACTAGCGCGGGCCTTAAATCAACAACGGTTGTCGTCTACCCAGTTAAGCGAATTCGAAACTAATAGTACACAGAGAGCTGGTCAGAAATTGAGTCCGCCGAAACCAGTGGCCGGGATGGTCTAATTGGTTAAGGCGTCGCCCCGGACAGGCGAAGGTTGCGGGTTCAATCCCCGCTCCTGGCCCAATTTTTCGCCAGCTCTCTTTCCCTTTCCCTTTCCCTAACTTTAATGCAATAAATTCAATAATCACCTTCTCCCCTCTTCGTTCCCCGGCTCTCTCTCTCTCTCTCTTATATATATATATATGTGTGTGTGTGTGTGTGTGTGTGTGTGTGTGCGTGCGTGTGCGCGTGTGTGTGTGTGTGTGTGTGTGGCGCAATATACCGTTCGTCACATATTGAAGGACAGATGGGAATTGCGAGTGTCGATGCGATGATTCAACAAAGCGGTTAAACATAAAATTCATGCTGTAGCAATCACCTATCAGAGTTGCGCCCCCGAGCGAACAACCACGCCCAGCAACAGCTCAACTGCAACGCATGTGCGACGTATGACACCAGGTGCACGGCTGGCAGATGTCATGACACGTGCCGCGAGACCACGCGCTTCGGTGGATCCATTTCGTTTTCAGTAGAACACTGCTACAGAGCGTGACACTGGCCGTTGCTAAGCACGACACAGTACGCGATTTTTTTAATTTCACTTCGAAATGTGTCGGTCGGCCTCAAATGGCACTGCTTAGGTTAGTGAGCACGAAATGAGCGCTCCCCAGCGCACACCTAATAGCCCCAATGGCAGTCTTTTATTTCTAAGAGTAAAAAGAAAGAACAATGCAAAACTGTGGATCGCATGTTGTACCGAGCTTACTGTCGTGCAGTATATATGCGTGCGCATATTTGCACGGGTGTTGTATTAAATGAGTCCAATCTGTCTCAATGATGGGCGCGCGCTTTTTCTGCTGAGAGCACCCAAGACTGCATCAGTTCGCGCTTGGAGCTCGAGGTTTTATGTAAAACTGAAAATAAAACGAGAGGTTCACGTTCATAAAGCCTATTGAAGACTGGTTTCATTTCGAGTTCTTTTGTTTCACCTAACTTTGTATTGTATTTATTCACTTCTGTTGCATTCTTCATCCCGCTAAGAACTATTTGCAAAAGTGGGGCAATTTACGAAACAACACGCAAGATCAAGCAAGATCAGTGGCAGTGAAAACAAAATCCTGCATTGGTTGCGAGCGCGCGTTACGGGAGTAGTGCAGTTTTAACTTCCGATAGCTCGAGGGGAAGGCATGCACTATATCTCGCCGCTCGCAGGTTGATATTTTTCAGTGTTTTTTTAACTTGTTTCTTTTATGTTATGTGGAATTTAAAATGAAAAATAAATATCAATCCACGCGTCGGGCTACGCGGGCACCTGCCTATATTTCTTCTTTTTTTTTATTAATTCGAAATCGCTTCTACTCAATGACCTTGAAAAAATTCGCGACTGCCAAACAAGCAAGGCCATTCCTCTGCAATGCAAAACAAACTTTGATGTGCTTTTTTTTTTTTCACTGGCGTACCATGTACGCATATTAAGGGTTATCAAACAACAAGTCAATTTGTGTTTTTTTCTCTCCTTTCACCAACCCATATTCATTCATTTGATTTCCGCTGGTCCATTTTATCATGTTTATCACGATCACGGCCGCCGGAGCTGTAATACAAATCCGACAGGAGCCAGCGCGCTATGCGAGAAACAAAGTGGTTCCAAATGAGCCCGCTATGGCCTCGGCAACTATAAAAGCTGCGCGTGCGCAAAAAAAAGAAAAAAGAAAGAAGTTTGGGGGGAGTGAGCCGATCTGCGCATGCGCAGTACCGACAGCAGCGCCACTGCAATGGCGTGACGTCAGTGAGTTGAGTTGGTCGCTATAGCCTCTATATGATCCCGATGGGAGCCAGTCAAAACGCTGGCGACCAGTTCATCAAACAAAATGGCGTCGCTCAGTTTCGAGGCTTGTGCTGTGTGCCGCCATTCGCTTTCTAAAACCTGCACCCTACACGCAGTCGGCGCTTCAAAGAATGGCGCTGCTGGCTGGAAGCTCTGCGTCTGTAGGAACTTTAGGCTCCATATCGGAGCCGCAGCGCCGTCCACGGATGGGATTTACAAGGTGAAACGCTGGCGCAGCAGCGCATGACGCAAAGCAACCGACCTGCAGAACTGTGCCGCAGTCCGGCTTAGCGCGGATGCGCAGCGCCCGGCGTGGAGCGGAGTGCCGGAAAACTAGGAAGTAATCGTTTAGTAAAAGCAACCGAAGCTCCAACAGGAAAGTGCCTGCGCGCAGTAGTGCGCATACACCGAAACGCTTCCTCCTTGAGCTTGGATGAAAATAATGCAAAAGTTCCAAACCAGTTGCCGCTCTGCCGTCGTCCCGGCGCTCGAAGAATAGGCACACCGCTCCGTATCGGTCGTTTTCTTTGTTTTTCAACTTTTTGTTAAAGGTACGTTTTTTTCTGTTTTTTTTTCCAGGATAAGTGTTCTTTGTTTGCAACACCGTACGCCGAGGGTTGTTTACCATCTCAGCGCGTAATTGCCCGCCAGACGCGCACTCTTTGCCACTGTGACGGCAGGCTTCCAAAAGAGAGATCGGCGAGCCGGCAAAGTAAACTTGGGCCTGCGGGAGGTCACTTTTGTGACCTTTAACGGACGGCACCGAGCTCACGGCACAGCGGGGAGGCGGCGGGTGGGGGGGGGGGGGGGTTGGACCTCACGTGGTCTTTTATCGCGCAGGGTTATTTCGTTCGGGACACAGTACGCAGTACGGTGTCATTCTGAGAACTTCGCGAACCGCGTGGCTGGAGGAGACCCGGGAAGATCGCCTTTTTTCTTCGTCTCCTTTTGTTCCCCGCTTTTGCCGCAGCCCCTAATCCTCTATCGCTGCGTCAGGGGTGCAAACATGCTGATTCGTTCTTCGTCGTCCCT
The DNA here is from genome assembly GCA_037355805.1 of Ixodes ricinus. Taxonomy (NCBI): domain Eukaryota; kingdom Metazoa; phylum Arthropoda; class Arachnida; order Ixodida; family Ixodidae; genus Ixodes; species Ixodes ricinus. The sequence goes on from JAZHYW010053608.1 coordinate 8,943, forward strand.
TTTCTCTTTGTCGGCCGATGATTTGATTTGCGAAAAAGTCAATCAAGCCGGGCACCTGACCAGGCACTTCGTGCCACTGGGAGCGAGCGTACAGCGCTCAGGGGCTTACCTTACAAGCGGGACCGTCCTCCTTAAGCGCGGACTCTTTTTTTTTTTTTGAGCGGCCGAATACGGGACGGAGTGAACGCGGACGTGCCGAGAGCAAATAAAGGAGAATCGAAAAGCGGGGGGAAGGGTTAGAAGGGGAGTGAGAGAGTGGGGGAAGGAAGAGGATGCGGAGATGTCCGAACCTTATGTCGATTTCTCTCTTGGATGTGCTCGACGCCGGATCTCCGGGTCTGCGGCGGATTGAATCTCTCCCAGCGTGACTGTTTCAAGGATCCACCGTTAAGACTCCCACTGTTGGTGCTGGTGCTGGCCGCTTTAAGCTCCCGGACACGCTGACTGGATACATTTATGTTTCTCTAGTTTACGCTGGTCTCCAAATTAATTTTTTTTTCTTAAACGGAAACTTTTTGTTGTTTCTTTTTTTCTACAATGTAGGTACGCGTCCAGCACCGTTCATACCTAGACATATAGATATATATTTTGATTTCAAGCTCATAAATATGTGTATATCAACAAAACGAAGCCGCAGTGTAAGCTACACCTCAGTGTAACGACACTTTAGACGCATTGTTGCTTGAAATCATTGTTGCTAGTTATCTGAAGGTTTATCTGAAATCGCGGGAAACGCTTTTTCCGTCCTTCAGAAAAGTTTTAAACAGTCCGCTACAAAACAAAAACGATATCGCCTGACCTCTGACAGCGCATTTCAAGCTCAGGAAGTCGCATTCTCGAATCGCGACTTTCGCCAATCGCTCAGACTCTGCAACTACCATCAAAAGGGTGCTCTAAGTAACGGTAAACATAACCTTTTGGAAAATTTACGTCGCCTCGGAATATCGAAGTACAGAGGTCTTTTGGAGTTACCAAAGACTACAGTTGATTAAAGTACACGGGCGTTGCTTAAGCAAGCGGGCGCGTGTGCATAGCGTAGGCACTGTTAGCGGAAATCAATTAGTGATCGCCATTTGTTTTCAGTCTTTTCGTCCAATCAAAGGCTGTCGTCAACTCTACTAGTGTGCTGGAATGTCTAATTGGGGCACAAATCTTGGCTAAAATTTAGGGCATGCCCTTTTGAAGTGAAATGCGGAAGCAGCCTGACGTTGTGTTCGCGCTCAGAGTGTCCTTTGTCATACGATCGTGTAAAACTGGAACAGATCGATTGTGGGCACCGAAGTTGCCCTACATAGCTGGTTCCTATTGCTAGCATTTTTTTTTACTATTTACTACTATTTTACTAATATTCTACTAGCTACACTATTACTTTTGTCTTTATTCTTTGTTCTAGAAAAACCCACAGCGCCTCTTGGGCGTTCCGGTTTGTGTGTGTGTGTGTGAGACGTGTGCGCGAGCGTGAGCGCGTGTGCATGTGAGCGTGTGCATGTGAGCGTGTGAGTGTGAGTGAGGTGGCGTGAGTGTGAGTGTGAGCGTGTGCGTGTGCGTGTGCGTGTGTGTGTGTGTGTGTGTGTGTGTGTGTGTGTGTGTGTGTGTGTTGGGGGAGCACAGTGCATTATAAAACAAATCAGGCTTCGTAGGGCACACCCCTTCCCGCTGGTAATGAATACAACTTCGATATGGTATGCCACAAATTAGGCGTTTAAAAATATTTGTCCTGGCGGCATGCAGTCAAACTTTGTAAGTGTGATCTGTTCAGTGTCTGGGGCCTTCCGTTAAAGTCGTCGTTACACTAATCGTTGTTATTCCCTTTCAAGAACTTCCAGAAATTACTAATACATATGTAATACAAAAAATATTCATACTAGTTCTACTAACTAATAATAATATTCAACACAATAAGAAGGACAAAAAAGAAAACAAAAAAGTAAAAGAAGAATAAAGAGCAAACAGAACAAGAACGAATCTTCTGATAAGTAAATTCAGCAGAATGTTTATAATTGTTTGATGAGTTTTCTCTTGCAGAAGTTTTTCATTAGGGAATATGCTCACATAAATGCCCGCAAGAACACGTGCACTCTCTCATCAGCCGAGACTCTTTTGGTCAGCGGAGGAAGATTCGATGAACCCTGCAGGCGATGCCTGGCTGGAACTCGGCGGCTTACTTCGCCGCGCCTCAGGGACTTTGACGTGCACTATTCATGTGAAATGGCTGCGTTGCAAATCCAATTTGCATAGTTGTTGGGCGGTAATGTAAATAAGTGGGCGAGGGATAGGCCGGTTTGAACGCCGTTTGGCCGAGCGCCGTCCCTGCACGCACTTCACGCCACGCGGGAACAATGGATTTTACGGCGGAAGTCGGTTTGGTCGAAACAATGAGGCCCGGGGAATGGGAAAAGTAGACACGCGCGCTCCTGGCTCACCGAGCCAGTGAGCTTCAAGCGCCTCGGAATTACGCCGGTGCCTGAAATCACGTCCCTAAATCAGTGCCGAACCGCCAGACTTGCCAGCCCTCAGAGTTTACGAGGACGGCCCTCCTGGCGTGCCACATTCAATATGTTTGGAGTCGCCTTTCTGTCGTCTGTGTGGCAGGCTCTTTCATGTCACTTACGAGGCGCCGCAAGAAAGCAGGGCAGAGGCAAAAGCTGAAAGCCATCTTAACGTTTTGATAGGACAGCTGAAGCCTCTGAAAGGCTGCACGCTATGCTTTATTGATTTCGTTTCGTTTTTGTTCCGGACACTTTGTCAGGGGCACAGAAGAGGCTTCGACGGGCTGCCGCTGAATTCGAACGTGACAGGTACGTGCATACGCACATCGGACGCCGCGGTGCGCTTGCAGGGTCAGCGTCTTGAGGACAGCTACAGCACCTCTTTATGAAAATCGGCATTGCGTGGTCGCGTTTTGCGGACGCTCGCGCCCCCTGCTTCGAGAGAAAGGAGCCTATAGCCGTATAGTATACAAATAAAGCCCGGCTGTGCCGCGTCACGTGGGCCAGCACGTGGATCCCGACGACGTCATGTGCGGAAAAGTCGTCTGTTCCTTGCGCAGGAGTTGCGGTAACATCAGAGGGACACCGAGCTCCCATTGGCTTTCATTAAGAAGGGATAGTGGGTAGACCTTAATGCTAGATGTCTTGAAATTCTACCCACTAGTTTTTTAGTCAGCAATAAGAGCTCAGCGTTCTGACATAATCGCAACCCCTATCCAGCAAGCAGACGAACTAGCCCTCCGCGTTATTGTGATAAACACAAACCAAGTACTAACGAGCAAGCGTTCATTTTGCCTTTACATGTCCAATTTCAAATAAAATAAAATCAGTTTATTTTTACCACAAACACTACATTTACTATACTTCATTTCAGCTTCGGTCCAGACGCAGCCAAACCTACAAAGCGCGAGCTCAGGCTTTAAGCATCCCTGCCAAAGCACGCGCGCTCACGTGCAGTGCAAGCATATTTCTGGGCCACATGCTCGCGCTTATGTAGCATCGGCTGCGTCTGGACCGGCTGAAACAGAAGTATACGAGGGCGCTGAAAAAAAAAAACAAAAAAACTGCAGGATTACCTTGACAAGTTTAACGACCTCATTACGAGGTTACATTAACGCCGTAGAGACACGTATACGTAAATGCGCACATGCATATATACAAAAAAATGTAGTCAAATCTATATATTTTATAACTTTATATCATACAAAATAAAGATATACGTACAATATTTCTTAGGCGGTAGGACTATTTAAAAGAGAATAAATACTTCGGATGCAGAAACAAAATGTTTAAAAAAAGACGGTAATTTGTAACGGTATCTTCGAGTACAAAATGTGTTCTAACAGTGGGAATACGCCAAGGTCGATAGAGTGATGCCTACGGAGTTAATTTTTTCGAGCTTAGCAGCATCTAAATTAATTTGAATATTTTCTTTTACAGATTGCTGATAGACAAATTAAAAATAACAATGCATATTTGATATAATCGGTGGTTGTGTTTTCAAAAGATGAAAATGTCACGACGATTGTTTTCAGTTATACATTTATACTAATATATGTGTTTGTTTTTTTGTAGTAGTCGTCATTTGCCTAAGTTACGCTTGTGGTGTTCTCCAGTCTAGATGGTCGTAGCAAGCCAACACTGAATAAAGGAGTGTATTTATAAATTAACATGTTTGCTGGAAAAATGTGTCTATTATTCATTACTCATACCAACTTTTTCATTTTTTTATGAATATGTGTTAAGTAGGCATTCCAAGACATGTATTCATACAATATTACACCAAGTCTTGATACTATCAACGCACTCTATCGTGGATGATCCAGAAAGCAAATAGCATTGTAATTTGCAACACCCTCGCATTGAAACAAACTGCCTTAGTTTTCATGATGTTGATTATAGCGAATTCATCCTCATTACGTTTAATTGACTTAAAAAATTGTTTGTTTTTGAAGTAACAGATGACCTATAGAACCAGTAAAGAATGCTGGGCACACTGACAAGATGGCTGGTGTCATTGAGAATCCGTCCAACGTGGGTCAGCGAGCGGCGATGAAGTTCCTAACAGCGGAAGGGTGTCGACCACTCGACATTCATCGCCGAATGCAGGCGGTGTATGGTGACAAATGTGTATTGCAGACAACAGTGACTGATGACTCGGGGGAGCTCATGGATCTGGAGGACCCTTACAGGAAACGATAAGATCTTCCACGCGACCATGGTCGTGCTAGAAGCAGAAGAGGATGATCCCCACCGCCTTCCCCAGCATTGGGACGCGTGTCTCAATGGGTGTACGGTGACTTCTTCTAAGAAACCCTGGTGAATTCTAGCTCTCTTATAATCTGCTCTGTTTAATTCTGCCTCACCTTTTCACATGGCACGGCCTGGTAGCGACCGTGATGGGTTTCGCTTAGTCTGACCGTCATACGAGGGGGCAGGAGTGCTGTGATTTGTGACTTCGCGTTTCAATATGAAAATTGGTGCTGGAATATATCCCTCTGCAAAAAAGGCAAAAAGAGCGCCGATATCTTTTTCGCTGACAGTATCGAGCAATTAATGCCTGTTCGTTCGCTTCAGTGAAGAGCACCGGTATGCTGTTGATTACGCCATAGAAAGTTGATGATGATGATGTACGACAAGTAGGACGAGGTTGTAATTTGTTCGAATATTCATTGGAATGCCCGATGGGTCAGCGCGATAACTTTGTTGTTCGAATGCGCGATGAAACGCGACGGCGGCGCTGAAAAAAGTTGGCCTCAAGGGCTAGCAGCGGCGGCATTTGGTCTCTGAACTCCCGGTTGCTCCCGAAGATTATCTGGTTCAAGCTAGGTACCGTGCGCATAAAGCTGGGGACTATCTGCGATCGACTGGGACTAACCGACCGAAAGCGTGCGCAGGCGAAAACGCCGGCAGTACACCGCCGACCCGGTGCATATATCGTTTGGTCCCCGAAGGCCAAACGAAATGTTCGCCATTGGGACGGATACTACCTTGTCTTGGGGATCGGCGAGACTCAGCCCAGCACGGCTGGAAGTGTTGACAAAACTCGGACGAAACTGGCGAATTTGTTTAATGTGCCACGAATGTTAAGGGCATTACGCCGAGCAGGCTTCACGCGTTGTGTGGTGCGGAAGTTAACAGATATGTTGACTCGACTTCTTCGCCTATCTCGTCAAAAATGATCGTTGTATTTCGCCCAACTCACGTATTTGCCTTCACGCAAAAAAATAGCATTTATCTAAACGCAACACTTCCAAATACTAACGCATATATCTTCAATCAGACTTAAGCAGTTTGTAGAAGCCGCGCTTTCAACATAAGTCTCATGATCCAAATCGTGTTACTTCAATCGCTAAAACTGAGTTAGAGACAAGTTGACCTCGCCTGTGTCTCCCCGTGACCAACCTACTGGGTAGTCAATGTCAGAACTCAAAATCCGCAACGACATAACGATGCACAGCACGCGTTCCTCAGCGCATTTAGGGGCAGTATCAGACGCCTTCCTGCCATCGTCGTCGCTGTTTCAGACAACATTTTAGATGAGGAACAGAAACGAAAAAGCGAACCGCGCCCGTAATGTCATCAAAGGCAACACCCTGCGAATAGCTTAAATACGAACTAAAAAAAAAGGCGAGAAGAAAAAGCGCGTTCGTTTGTGCGTTACTCGGCTGGAGTGTTATTGGCGACCTTCTCTCCCGTCCTTGGGGGAACCGTTCCGCTGGCTGCGCTCTGTGCGTGTGTTGTGTGTAGTGGGAAAGAGATTTTCATGCATCCTTTCACCTCCCACCAGCCCCCCCCCCCGCGCATTCTTTCCCTGGTAATTCGCTCACGCGAGGGGCCAGACAGATGGGGGAGGGTAGTTCAAAATCGGGAAATGGGAAGGGGTCTTTGTTTTGAACCTGTTTTTAGTCGTTTGAGAGTTGCAAGACAGCCTGGTCGGAAGCTGAGGTCGCGCTTTTTCTTCCTGTTTCGTCTCCGATGATTTGCGGGATCCGGTTTTTGGATTTGCGGTGCTGCAGCACTGCACTTGATCTGTTCTGAAGTCACAAAGTCAGGGAACTTGAATAAGGTATGTCAGAGAAGTACTTCTGTTTTTGGTGTATTCATTAACTGCGGCTTCAAGAAAGTGTTTATTTTGAGCGCGTTCTCCTAGCTTGCAAAGCGCGCGCCACACTCTATTCTTTTGGCACCATGGTTGCTGATTTTTCGTTATGCGGCATTGCAGGGCCTCAGATTCAATCAGGTATCCAGAGCGAAACGCCAGGTTCTACCGATGGCTTATTTTTTTTGTGTGTGTTTGCAGGCCCTGTCAGGATCACTGTGAGCATAAGCGGGGCCTGTCCACACACGCCGCGGAGGCGCTACAAGCATAGCGCTGAGCTTGCGCTAAGCGCGTGCTGACGAGAGCGGTCACCAGCTGTATCGCACCGTCAAAACCCAGCAGACGAAAAGTAGCTCACGACACGTGAGCGGCGCTACATCGCGCGCTGCGATGGCGGGAACCGGCGTTAATACGGTATTTAAGGCCGGTTCTCACATGCAGCAGCTGCTATGTAACTCACCATGTCGTCAACTACTTATCGTCTGCCATGAGCAACGCTTTGACAGTGAGATACAAAGCAAATGGCAGAGGCAACTCTACAGGGGAGCGGGGTGGGCGGTTGCCCCCTGAAATTTCATCTCACCCCCAAAAAAAAGCTTTCGGGGGGGGGGGGGGGGGGGGGGCGGTCGGTCAGTCAGTTCGCAAGGTCGTGCTTTCCCGGGGGGCAAGTTAACGTCGCACATTACGGGCACTTGAGCAATGGCCGCGGAAACGCATCCGCCCTTGGAGGCCAGCAGAAAAGTTTCTTTTGGTGCTCACCCCCTGCTTCTTTGTGCTACACTGCCAAGGCTACCATAGTTCCCGTAGTAGCTCCGAGAAGTAGTGGGTAGAAACAGAGAGAGGGACGAGATACACAGAAGAAAAGCGCGCCCCTTCACACCTCTTCCTCCGTCCGTGGGGGGACTGGAGCGCGCTGCGAGAACAGAGCTATCTTGACAGCTTGCCCGCAAAACAGTTAAAGATCCAGCGGTTTTTGACGCGCGGCGAGCACTACTGCGCCTGTCCTATCTTATTTGTATTGTACCAATATTAAGTTCAAAGCAACAGACACAATTCGTCAGTAGCTGCTTCATTTAGTCCGAACAATAGAGTACAAACGTGCGGAGGTATCTGCCCGTCTACGTTTCATTTTGGAGCTGAGGCGGCCAGCTTGGTGCCTTTCCATCTCAAAGATTCCCACTTTTTTGTCTCTTTTTATCTCGGTTATTTTTGGCCAGAGTAGTGATTGTATAAACTATATTCATTGTGTTTTGTTTTCGGTTAGAGAAGGAAAAAAATGTCTTAATCATACTGATAAAGTTGGGGGGCACAGGGCATATTGTGAATGAGCTATGCACGTGCGGTATGTTGGTTGTGCAAGCTAATAGTAGCTTGCCCAACCGCAAACAGGTAAATTTGTTTAGATTTGTTATGAGTGGTATGGAATTTGTCAAGCCTGCCACGATTTTGGGATGCACGATGCTTGCAGAACCACAGATCATATGCCTAGCTCGTGCATGACACATTCTGTGCCTGCTAGAAGCTTATCAGTATAATCAAGACAAGTTTAAAGGGACTGCCGAACGAGTTTTCTTGCCCTATAAGATTATGCATACATCATGCCATTAAAAAAAGGCGGAAACCGCCACACCGGATGCCACTCTTCACTGTTTTGTTTATCTGGGCTCACGACGGACGTTACGTGAAGGATCGCCCTCTTGACTGCTTGCCTGATTAACAAAAAAGGTAATAATAACGTCTTTATTTTGATCACATTATGGTTCGCGTTACAATTGCTTTGAAGGCAGTCATGATTAATGTCTAAACGAGTGACGCAATATATTTTTTTTGTAATCTGTTAGAACTAAATTGAAACACTATTTTGTGTTGTGTTGCGGGATAGTGTCCGCGTATTCCCTTATTCTGTATTCCTCTAACCACCCGTTGAAGATGTCCCTGTGTCAGTGACCATAGTTTTGCATTATTTCCGCATTAAAAACCAATTCTCAGCTTATGTTGCTGAATTTCTCGAAAGTATACCTCCGGCAGACGGAGATACACAAAAACGGCATACCACTCTGAGAACTGAGTGGCCCGCCCTAAACACACACACATTTTTCACATCTTGCTATCCGTTCTCTGAACTATGCTACAAAGCATGAGCAAACAAAATATAAGAAGAAGCGCGACACCATTTCCAGAAGAAACAGCTTTAGAAGAGACATACCACTCCAATTACACCGGTGACCCCTAGCAGCGTACTTTTCTTAGCTTGATTGGCCTGTTTCGGTGGAGTCGGGCCCTACATTCTGTTGGACCCCTTCCTCAAGATTAAGCTTTTCGGGTTTTTGTGAGGATTTCAAGAAAACCAGACGCGTCTCCCTTTTGGGTGCGTGCCATAGCCGCTCGACCTTCAGCAAGCGGCACGGCGCTGCCCATGTCGCCCGCGGATTACACCGCCCGCGGCGACACAGAAGGTGCAGGACTGCTCAAAAGGGAGAAGCCGGAGGCAAAGGTAGAAAGGAGTGAGAGGACCTTGCTTGGTAGACGATGCCGCTTCGGCTGTTTGTCCATGGAGGGATTTTGCCTGTACGCCTTGGCTGCCGGCCTCAGTAGCAGCGGCTACGAGAATGCGACCTATGACGTCATCCACCGTCAGAGCGTATTTTCCTTCCTTCGGGTGGATTGTCTTTGGTGTAAGTGGCCCTCGATTGTTCCGCTCGCTTCCTGGGGAACGTAATCTGCTCCATCTTCATACCGTCGATTCCCGCTGCATTTTAACCCTAATTATGTGACCTTACTTTCACGTAATCAAACTCAATAGTGCATTAAGTACCTTGATGTTTGCACGGAATAAACCTTGCTGAATCACCGAATAACATTGTTCTGGGCAAAGCCTGACTACGTCGTCCTCTTTGCTTCTGCAGTCAATAGTATTAATGGATGCGCTCCTCGATCACTAATCTACCCCATGCAGTGCAATAAGAACAGATGTGATCTGCCGCACCATAGAGTCAGATAAACGAGCGTCTCTGTGAGCGGTTTGCCCGTTGAGGAACTCGGCGATCGAGACTTACAAGTTCCTAAAGGATAAAGCGCCAACGATGGATCTCGCCACATTCTGAAAGAAATCTTCACTCTAACGCTAGTCAAGCCAAACGGTTGATTGTAAGCATGTAAGTTGACTTAATCCTCCACACTTGCTTGCCAGATAATGAATGCGGACATCTTCTGTAAATTTCCACAACACGTACTGATTGGAGCCATTCGAGATACTGCCACGCGAGAAGTCGCTTGACGCTGCTGTTTAACAGCCGCGAGGAAGTTGGCCAGTAGCTTCGACGAGGTTAAGCTTCGCCGTTACATAGATTTCGACTTCTGCTTGCGTGCCCGAACCATGCCAGGCTGCAGACGGACAAGTACAACATAACTGAATCAGCGACCAGCTTCCACGCACCACGCCGCCGATTGTTTTCACCGCCTGACCAATACTCATCAGACCGGAGTCCTCGCTTCGATATCGAGGCGCACTAAATGAGCGGCGCTTGGAATGCTCGGCGCTCCGTTCACGACATTGTTGTGGGCGCCGCCTTTTTTGGCTTTCATGTAACGAAGCGAACACAGCTGCCGATCGTCATGACTCAAAAGTGCGACTTCCTCAGCATTAGATTCGGTGTTAGGAAGCTGATGCAATATTGCTTTGCTCCTGTCGCGGACTGTTTAAACATTTGTGGAGGGCGGGCACTCCTGACCGATTTCAAGAGAAAGCTTCAAGATAACTGGCAAACATGATTTTGAGACTACAATAGGGCCGGTGGTCGTTTTTCCGGACTTGTCAACTTGTTGCGTGGGTTCTACTCGCTGAGAGCAAGTATCTCTATTGAGTATTATACAGAAGCTAAAGAGGAAGTGGCGAAACACGGCACAATTCATGAAAGTCAAGCCCGGCTTCCAAGCATTCGACAATAAACTACCTAGCGTTTTCGAGCAGTTATATATTATGCTGACTGCAATTATGAGTAAATAAATAATATACAATGGACATCTACGAGGTTCGAACTTTGAATCATGCGTTCGAAGTTTGTGCTGTTGAGAGAAACTTTTATTTACCCTCATTTTCGTTATAAAGAGGTACCTTTTTGATGGACGCGAGACTGAACCGAACAACAACTGTAAAGTTGTACATGGAGTCAAAAAATTTGAACTAGCAAAAGTTTTGCACAGTCAGTGCATTTTCAGTCAAACCTCTATGTTTGCAACTGTAGATGTGTTACGGCACGCAAATAGTGCTGCGATTATTGGTTCTTCATAGTGCTCAGATATTTATTAGGTGAACTTTTCACTTGAACACCTATGTTCCGGCTGCATTACATAATGAAGCGGGAAATTCTAGCACTACGCATTGCGCTTTACAAACAATATATTTTTCTACTTTATTTTTCATGCCATCTATCACCTAATAAACCTCATTTCGTATTTATCCTTTCTCGGTCGGATAAACATAAACTACTCACTTATATTATAAAGAACAAAACTACGCAAAAAATAACTCTTGCTTACCTTTATCTGCGAGCCTTCTGCAATGTGAAGCAGGTTCTACTGAGTCAGTATAGAGCAGCTGAAAATCCTTCCTCCCCTGATACTTATGGGTAAACAGAAATCAGATGACCCAAGCATATCTCCATAAGACATTGGATAACAACGCGAACATCACAAAATGCACTTTGAGGCTCCTACTCTAACTAAGTTCTAACAAATTACATTGTCATGCATCTAAAAAAATCAGTCATGTGCGAGCTAGTAAAGGATGCGGATTAAGTGAGCATATCGGCCTCGAAAGTAATTTGAGATAGACCAGAAATTACTCGATTGGAGATGTAATTGAGTGAAAATACAACTACCGTAAACAATTAGCTAATTACTTTTGAAGTTACTTTTCGTATTTATTTATTAGAAAAAAGTATAGAGGTTTGAGTCCTTTTACAGAAATCCCTGCTAGCCTAATAGAAGAGAATTTCTGGCTCGTGTATTACTGCAAAATGCTTTATTATCTCGACGACCCAATTTGCTTTCAAAGTTCTTGTTTAAATGTTCCTGCGTGCCGCGGTGTTTTTTATTTTTTGGAGCAACGTTGCTGCGGATGTACCAATTTTATTTCCAGGTTTTGCACTGTGAGTTTTTGTTTGCAGGCAGTGTATCAGCATTGCTTTCTTGTTTCTGTTTTGTAAACGAGTTAGGGGAATTACTAAGGTTTTTCGAGCGACCTTTGAATCTTAAAAAGACTTCCATATGGTTGGTGCTGTGAGGAAAGGTGATGCAAAGAGGTCACCTTTGCGTTTTCTTTAATACGCTATTCTTCAGCTACAGCATAAAACAAGGGAACAACACACGAGCTTCGAGAAGTAGTGCTGCATGTTGTTGCAATGTTGTTGTTATTGTTGTTGTCTTTGGGGGGAAGGGGGGGGGGGGTAAGATGCAGTGTTTTAGCTGTAATGGCAACACCCGCTGTAATTGGCGAGGAGTCCCTACGGTGGAGAAACCCTTCCTTCAAATTCGCGAAGTGCTTGTCTCCGGAGACTTAGGGTCACGATGAGGGGCTTTCCTAGACCGTTTCCCCGGCTCCGCTACGCTCTCGCGTTCGAAGACGCCACTACTGCGCATGCGCGGCGCTAGTTTGGCCTGCAGGTCCCGGATCTCGTAGTGGGTTGCGGAGAATGTTGCGGGACAGCGGAAACCATCTACGAAAACTCCCTAATGAACCGCATGCCGCGGCGCTAATCCCGCAGTTACGCGAACAGCTTGGCTAGCACTCGGACACACCTTCGCGTTTTTTGTATGAAAAGATAGCTTTCTCCCTGGATTGTCTTGACTTGAAGTCTTCCCCTACTTTTGCAAATATCAGGTGATATTCTAACATCACCATCCTCTTTGTGTCTGCAAATGTTTGTTGATAAGCGAACCTACGACTAAAGTTCCAAAGTAGTTACTCGGAGAAGAGTATTTAAAGTGAGGTGCTGATTGCCAAAACAAGAAAATGTAATTGAAAGTTACCAAATTACTTAGAAAAGTAGTTTAGCTACAGTAACTTAAGTAGAATAGTTGAATTACGCCCACGTCTACATTCTCAATTTATAAAAAAAGTAACGCTTTGTTTCTTATTTAGAGAGTCAGAATATTTTTAGGAGAATATTGATTTCTCTCTGGGATTGTCACATCTAATTATTCAACTTTCGGTTAGTTGTTGTCCAGACATCACAAAGTTAATCAATTGAAGTCTCTCTCTGGGTTCAGATTATCTACCCAAAGTTAAACATGGAGGCTTCATCTCGTCTGCTATCTCGACAGTTCACCTCACCTGCGATAGCTCCTTCGTTGTACAGTCATGTCTCGTTAAAATGGACCCCGTTAATACGGAACTGGGAAAATACTTGCGTTTTTGTCTCGTTATTATGGACGCTTTTTTTAGTGGAACGGAGGTGTCCATATTAACATGTATACCGTATTGATTTCCTCGTCATTTGTTCAATTAGAAATGCTCAACCTCATCTCCTGTATAGCAAATGCATGCTTTGATAGCTCTATCACTCTCTCGCATGTTGTAAAAGGTGCCAGTCAATTTGACGGTGCTCACTCAGCATAATCCTTTACTCATGAAAGACCTCGAATAAGAGAACGTTATTTCTCCACGTATGGGAGTTGGATATTTGTAATGGCTTACTTTCAGGAAGGTGAGTATTCAAATGTCACCTTGTCGTTAAGCAGCGAGAATTTTTCTGAATTTCTCCATATGTGCCCAGATGTATTTTTCGGTATACCTGAAATTCGAGAAAATATCATAATATACAGAATTAAGGTCTAGAAAATATCAAATTTTTGAATGCTGAAGAGAACATATTTTTTTATTGAAAAAGAGTGACCGGTACATGTAAATGCCATCCCTCTTTGCGTATTTATCAGGCTCAGCGGGCATTGGATGAAGGGATAAAGCTTCTTGATAACTAGGCGAATTACCTGGCTCCTCTATACAGAAGGATTAATTTCTTGAGAATGGGGATGCTGCAATTGCAGTGTTGATGCGACAGTTACTCTGCTAAAAAATTTAACACTGTGGCAATGGGTCTTGAGATATTCTCCTGTTTTCGTCGTTTGATTGCGAAACTCGATTCTCAAAACGTGCCGCCAGCCCTGTTTAGAATTATGGAGTCTGGGACCTCGGTCAGATGCAGCCGTATACCTAACGTCTTACATGTAATTCATTATTTGTAGCCAGTTATGTTTTATTCAAAACTTATAGCGCTTACATTACTCTTTAATCAGTTAGAATCTAAGTAATTTTATATTTGTTTTACTAATATGTAATAGAAATTGACTATTTTATTTAGAGTTGAGGTTGTAAAACTGAACTAAATGGTAATATATGCTAAGCAATATAGACAAACGAATAATTTTAATTCAATTGAATTCCCCCCCCCCCGCAATTTCAAGAACTTGTAAACGCACTCTATTTAATCTCAACGCAGCATATCTAGCTGTTCACAAGACCGGTAAAAACGTATACGTACAAATCGTATTTCTCCTCTCGTTTGAAAAAGAGTTGGTTCCAGGTCTCCAGACCACCTGGATAACACCGTTGAAATGCTATATGAACACACGGTGCGTTTCCTCCATAAAAAGAATCGTTTTCGTTGGAACGATACAGCAGGTGGTACGTATGGCGTTCGCTAAATAGCTGAAATCGAACAATAACAACATGGAATATAATTTATGTAACGCTTGCGCTCAAGTAGCACCGATATTCATGCTGGCGCAGCTACAGGGACAATAGACCCCTTTCGAAATTCGCGTGCCGATTATGAGAAGGTAAGAACCACTGCACAATGGCGGAACAACTGACATCGTGGAACGTGCAAGTCATTTCATAAGATAGCCAACGTCGGAGCACGGCCAACGCTAGGAAACGACGAGCCAATCAAACATCATTGAAAGTGCAACGTCACTGCTCTCATCACCTTTTTCTGTAGGTGTTTTTTCTTGTACTCCAACCAAACGCATAAAGTGTGTGCCGTGACGTTGCGGTTTCAGCCCGCCATTGTGCAGGGATTTCACAGCTGCCAACGGAGGGCAGTATTGCCAGTATTTCGAAAGGGGTCTATTTAGAAGCACGCATGCCGTGGATTGCGTATCTCTGTTGAAAAACAACAATAACAATAAAAACAACAACAACAACACTATTTCATGTTTCAGCTAACAATTAATCGCCCACATTCACAATATCAAACTTACAACTTATGTTGGCAAAGACAAGATACAGTCGTCGAATGACACAGAAATAAATGGTTACAAATAAAACAAGGGCTTTTTTTTTAATGGATGTATAGGCCTCCACAATTGTTCTTTTAATGCGAATAGCATTCTTTGGCTACTTCACGCACTTTTCGTCTATGTATCTATCTGGCTATCTAACCTCTTACGCCGCGGGTCGATAAATAAATAAAAAAGACCGGCGCCGGCTGGGATTCGAACCGTTGACCCTTTGATCAGCAGGCAGACGCGCTAACCACAGAGATATGAAGGCAGTCATTCAACGCACAAAACTTGCTATATCTTCAGCACTTGTTACAGTACGTGCTTGTACCATAGGCACGCGCTTTAGGCTGAGCGCTGCCATCAGCTCACCGCTCTCCCGCGCTCCGGGCAGAGGATGCTGTGAGGCTGAGCGGCCGCTAGCTCAGCCTCTCACGCGCTCAGGAGCGGAATGAGCGCCGTCGCTCAGCATGGAACGCAGCGCACCGGTAGCTGTGACAGCGCTGTAAAGCGCGTCCTATGGTAAAGATATAAACAACCGTTTAGAGTACCGTTGGTTGAGACTAGCTGAGACGCCAGAAAGTATGGTCGGTACCATTTTGAGTGTTTGTGCGTATGGCGCGTGCTTTGCTCGCCTTCCTAAGTGACACAAACGCACGTGCTGGGCTGCGGAGATCGTGCGCATTGCTGTGAAAGTGTCAACAAATTTAGATTCGCCTCAAGAGTGGGCTGGCGTATCTAGAGTGTGCCGGCCACCTGACGAACGCGCATAACTCCGCACCGTTTGATGCTATTCGCATTAACGTAGATAATCATTCCCAAAGGATGGGTTCTGCTGATTTTTTTGCTAAGGCAACGGTCGGATCCCGCGCATGACTGATTTTAATGTTGGAAAGAAAAGGCGAGCTCTAGCAAATGCAGACTATGAGACTTCATTGCTCATTTGCCTTCATGCTGGGATTAACAAGGCGTAATGCATTGACTTTCGGCACTGGCAAGTGTTTTGACAATTGGCACTTCCCGTTAAAAAAAAAAAGCCCCAAAAAATTAAAAACGAAAAAATATTGATGTTATTTATTGTGGTCTCAGATTCGCCTCATAATTGGGTCATCACTTGGTAGACAATGCGGAGGTTAAATGTCAAAATATTCCTGCTGAATACCTTTTAAGGCAGTATTTTATGTGTTTTACAGTATTCCTCTGTTTATTTTTTTTAATAGGAGGTAAATATGAGGATGCAAAGCTTTCCTGGTACCTTGCAGTGTACTTTAAATAAAGAGCGATGAAAGGCGAGCCGCTGCACACTGCTACACAGAGTTATAGACTCCCGTGTTTAGATTCAGCGGACTTACGTCCTGATGCATTTATCGGGCTTATCGTGTGGGACTTTGAGGTCCCGTGACATCATGACAGAACGTGACACCGCGACTTAACGTATGACGTCAGCTTACACTATATTTCCTCTAAAATTTTCAAAGAAGCTATATTTACGCTAAGTTTAGCGTTAAATTGACCCCGCCTATTTCGCGGAAGAAATTTCTCCGCTCAATTTAGCGTAGAAAACTGGGACGTCGTCACACGACACCACGTCACACAAGAACTTGAAACAGTGACGATATTTTGGTTTCCCGCCATATATGGCGGAAAAATTAACTCCTAAATTTCGCGAAATAATTTCTCCGCTCAATATAGTGAAGAAAATTGCGACTTCGCGGTATGACGTGAGGTGATACTGAGACGTCAGAATGTGACGACAATTGAGTTTCACGCTGAATTTAGCGGATAATTTTTTAAGCTAAATTTAGCGGCCCCCGACGTGCATGCACGAAACACGAACGGGACCTGCTGCGAATCCGTGCCGTAAAAAGAACATTGTATTATACTTGTAATCCCCTCAAGAACTGCAGGAAAAAATAATTACACCATCTTCCCGAGGGGAACCATGGGGTGATGCGGAGCATCGTGTTGGTTCCGAGGAAAGAGTCAGTTGCGTGCTGACGTCGAGAGATGGCGCCACCGACTGCCCTACCGTCACCCCTACGCGAGCCTTCGTCGCGGCTCGGGGCAGAAAAACTTGGAACGCTCGCCGCTCGCCGTTCTTTTTTTCACACTTGAAGTAGAGGAGACTAGAGGAGGAGAGTTGCGCGTGCGCGCGCGTAGTGAGTACAAGCGAACGCACGCGCAGTGCACGCAGCTGGTAGAGAGAGAGAGCGGAGAGAGTAACGTGGTAACGCGCAGCTGTTGAAGAGAGGGAAGGAGGAGAGTTGCGCGTGCGTAGTTCGAGTGCGGACTACGACGCCGCGGGACATAGACCTGAGCAAGAGATGCTCCGCATCTAAAAAAAGTCCGGCTTCTTGCGGTACGCTAATATACTTCGTTTCACCTTATGTGCGAGCGAAAGCAAAGCTGGAAGCGCGAGCACGAAAGCTCCGTACGCTCAGGCTTCGCTCGAGCGCGCTAGCTGGGGAGAAACGCAAAACGCGCTGGTCTCGCGCTTGTAGCTTCGGCTTCGCTCGCAGATAAAGTGAAACGAAGTATAATTTCCCCCTTCATGTGTTCAATTAAGATATATGCAGGTGCATAATAGATAAACTTTACTTTATCAAGACGCACACGTTTCGAACGCCGGAAGCATAGTTTCTTCCTTTAGCAACCAAATTATGCTAGAACTACTTCGCGCAGCGAACGAAGACACGCAAAACGTTTTTTCTATGTGTGACAACGAGTATGATTACCATTCGCTGTACCTCAATCCGGCAGAATTGAGGGACAGGTGAGCCGAGTTGGGCGCAAGGCCTTATCTTGATATAGATATTTGCTTAACTGATAAGCCCTCATGAATGCCAGCTTAACGGGAGTCCTTCGGATTTCACTGACGGTGTAACACAAAACTCTTTAGGTGTGCACAGCACGCCCATCGTAACCGAAATGTCCGAGCCTCACTAGAGTGACAAGTAAAAACAACTGACACCGACCAGCCTCGTGCACGTGCGGCGTGCACGCGAATGTACTGTATACCTTTGGCAGGCTTGGGATCATTAGTGCAATCTTATGCTTACTTCACGAGCACCGTGAAAATGAAGGCCTGCTAAAGGTACCTTCACTTGCATGCTGCACGTGTACAAGGTTTGTCGGTGTCGGTTTGTTCTGTTTGTGGCTCTAGTGGGACTCGGGCCTCAGGTAAAGGCCGCTCGACATCTTGGTTTCAAGCGACGACACTAGACGAGTCGTCGATTAGGGCATGTGGCATAGCTTCTGGAGGGTCCGGTCTGCCCTGCTTCTCTATGGCAGACAGGCTGATTTTTAAAGCCATTTTTTTTATTCGTAAAGTGTGCCACACGGCATAATAGGGGGGGGGAAGAGGGTTCAAAGAAAGGAGTGCAGTCCAGCGTCGTGCACGAACTGCAAGAGCAACTTGTAATACTTGTTGTCATTCACCCATTGGGTGTAGTTATCGTGTGGGTGACCCTTTAGTCCGGCCTCGCGAAGTATCTTCTCACGGGTGGTCTTGGTCCCGAAGCAGAGCCACAGCAGATGATGAGCATCCGCCGTAGCCACAGGGGCCGGACACTTAGGGCAGGTTCCCGCGTCGGCAGGTGTGTGTCCCCAGGTCCAGGTGACGGAAGGTGTTAGGGCCGCCCCAGCCCGAAGCCTCCGGGAAACTTCCTCCACCCGGGAAGGGTTACGGGGAAGGGAGCAGACACATGGAGGGATTAAAGCGCGTGTGTCCCGTCTGAGGAGGTTTTTCTGGGCTATGAGGTCGGACCGGGGATCAGAAGGGGGGAAGCGGGTGGGAGGTCAAGTAAGGGCTGAGTGTGGTGGGCATGGTGGTCAGCCAAGAGGTTTGAATGGTTATGGCTATGCCCCTGCACCCAGCGAACTTTTATGTTGATGGTTGTCTTCTGGTGTAGTATATGTATCTGCTGACATATTTGTAGCGTCTGGGTAACTTGTTTTAGATGCTTAATTGAATTTAGCGAGTCAGTGTATATGTGAGCTTCCTTGATGTCTTGCAGACCGATGACAGCTTTGATCGCATCGTGTATGGCTTGTAGCTCTAGTAATAAAGAGTCTGGTGTGTCCGACTTGTAGTTACAGGTGGTTTGAATCCCGGGGTGTGATGGGCTCACGAAGGTGACCCGTCCTCCCCGCGGCAGAACTGCCGCGTCCGTGTAGACTACGCATTGGCCCTGAGGAATGCTGGTTTCAGGGGTTGGAGCTGGCTGGTCGCTTCGGCGAAGCTTCGTTGTCTTGTTAGTGGTGATATTAGTATAACACCACGGTAGGATGTCGTCCAGTGTTGCAGTCAGGGGAGGCCCTCCGTAGAAGTAGTAATGAAAAGCTGCTGCCGCCGGAATGTGCTGGCGTTTGAGCATTCTTGCTTGTTCGCGCTGGTTCACCATCTCTGTGAGAGTATTGAGCTGAGCGTGCTATTTCAGTGTTGGAATCGGGGTAAGACGAGGGAGGGCCGTGGTTGCTCTCATGGCGTCTCTATTGACCACCTCAAGTCTTGCCCATTGTTGAGAGGTCAGTCGTTGGAATTGAGCCTGGTAGACAACACTCTTAGAAAAAAGGGTATCGATAGTCCTCCCTTAGGGGAGGAACGGTCTTGTAACCTATGTTCCTACAGAAAAGGAGAAACTTTCGTCCCTGAAGCAGGGTATCAACTAGTTCCTCCGTCGCCTGCATCTCATTATGGCGGCCCTGAATCGAGCAAATCGAGCTCAATAAGGCTTAACGAGGACGCTACGTCTCTTGTACGGGACGAGAGGAGCAGCAAATAAAACCGTAACACGAGCTTTCCGCGAACTGTGTTTATTTCCGAAGCCAGATTCCCCCACAGGTACAGAAACTTGCGTTTCGAAAGCAGTTGCTCAGTCTTCTCGTCGAAAGCACTGCGATGTTAAACGGAGACAACCGATACCCAGTTACTTCGCGTACTTTACGTCTTACCTTTTGTGTTCCTCGAGTCACAATTCCCTCGTCAACCGCACATCACGGAGGAATGGCAAACCGATCCGCGAAACCAAAAGCCGCTCTCAAAAGAACAAACTCGAAGCCGCTGTTATCGCGTAGCGTGAAGGAAGGTTAAATCGCTTGCCACCAGATGGCAGGGTGAAGCAGAGTAATTGCAAGCAGCTAGGCTAGGTGGCGCAAGGTACTCCCAATTCATGTTCTACAAAAAATATTTTTATTTACTCAGGTCACCATTGCGCTTCGGGAACCTCTACTATACATATAACGCATACTGCAAGCATCAGGTGAACATACATTTAGCGTATACACATACATGGCACATAGAAACGTCAATACAACGGCACACTAGCGCGAACACTACACCGAGTTAGTTAGAGTTTTGAGATTAAGGAAGACAAAGGAAGTGTTGCTGAGCCGGAGGCTCGGTAAGTCACTCTTGTTTTAGGGTAGGGGAGAGGGAGCGAAAGAGATAGGGAGAAGGAGGGCAGTTGCCCAAGGGTCGCGCCGCAAACTCGCGCCGCCGCGCCACGCCAGCCGCACAACTACTACACCGAGCTCTGCGTTCCTGTATTTTATACTGGTGGTTTTGAACGTACGGAATTTCTCGGTGACTGAATAAGGTATAAAAATATTTCCAGCATGTTGATTTTTTCCCAGCAATTTCATACCCCTGAGAGTATTTTGAATGGCCCAGGGTATGAATCTCTTATTAAAAAGCAAACGTTCGATCATCCCGTAATTATTTGAAAGCCAATAAATCAAGCCGCTCCAATGCGGTTCGAAGCCACCAGTTTGTTTCCCCGCACGGCACGTCGTAGCCTGTATTTCTATTGTAGTGTTTGTTTTTCTATTTGTGTTGTTCACGCAAGGCTGCAATTGCCGTCTTGAATTAATCTCTGCAGAGCGGATATGGAAGTGAAGCTTCACGGGCTGAGAAATCGCTTTTCGATCAACTTGAATGCAGTCAAAGCCGCGACTTGAGGCAGGTGTAAAGTGTACGGAGCTACGCCGTGGCGAGCTCGAAAACTTCTAGCGCTCATCCCAACGCCCCCCTTGAAGGGCAGTTTCTCCAGGAACCGTAATATATTTAAACAGCAAAATAAGAATAGCTTTTTTTTTCTCGATTTTACCTACTATTTTTTTTAATGCTAAAATTCCACACTGTAAGTATACGTACTTTCCGTCATGATTTCGTACTGTTCACTCCTTTCCCCAGAGCGCACTCGCTCTCGGGGACGAGACAACCGACAGTCACATTGGCCACTGTACGATAGGAGCTTACTGTTCAGACCAGCGTTCCAACATGACTATCCACACGTCGATCGATTGCACTTAATCCCTGAAGTGGTATTAAACTTTTTAATGTAAAACGGAATGTCAGCCTGCGACACCCCGCCCCCTCCGATCACGGCCCGACCAGCGGCATCAATGCCCTACAGTTTACGTCATCTCATCTTGTTCTTACACCACTGATACGCGAACACTCGGTCACATCGGCGATAATTCCAGTCTTCTGTTCACAACCCACAACACTGCCATCACGATGTTGCTGCTATGTTGCTGACACGCACAAATATAGAACCACGTTGAACGCCGGTTGCACTAGGCATCGGAAAACAGAACCAAACTCTGCACGGAAGGCACCCAGGCAGCCGGCAGGGGGTCGCGTAAGGACTAATGGAGAAGATCGGGGCGGTATTCCATATCTACCACCTACTTGTCTCAAGTTTTGGGAAACGCGGTGGAGGTAGAAGACCACTACCACATGCTCCTTTTCCCTTTTTGACTTCGTCCTTTCTACCCCTTAGCTTCTTTTAAGAAGTGTTTGCTACTTCCGCCAATAATGTCAACGGGAACCCCGACTCCTTCAGTCTACAATTTGTCTTCCAAAGCCTTCGGTCATCTTGTAGGCACATAATTTTTTGAGGGCCGACCCAAGGCATGACGCCGCTATGGGCCTCTTGACCACCTTTGAGTGCGAAGATTTAAAATCCAGAATCGTCTTTTTAAAACGCGGGCAAGACGACCAATATATAGTTTTATCACCCAGGTACATCGTCAAATCCAGAAACTGCAGAGCCCCTTCATTTGGCTCTTCACACGTGAACCTCAGGCCCCCACCACACTTTTCAAGTGCGTCTAAAACGAAACACCGCGTATCGTCGTCTTCTGCCCCCCCCCCCCCCAGAAAACAAAAAAATCGTCTACATATCGAAACACCCTTTTTACTGCCGACGCTTTCAGAGCGCACTCAACAGCCCTATCGACCTTGGATAGGTAAATGCCGCTCGAAATTGGAGCCACACCAGAACTAATACACACTCCTCGCTTTGGTAGGAACAAAGAATTGTTCCAGCCTACCACCATAGAATTCAGATAAAATTGCAACATCTTTAGGAAGTCTTCCATGGCCACTCCACTGGAGTTTCTGAACCCCAGTTCCCCGTTCGCTTCAATACAATATCTAACAGAGGCAAGCAGCTGGTCATGAGGTGGCGAATAAAATAAATCCTCAACGTCAACGCTGAAGGCCGACCACCTCGTGACCTAATTGTGTTTTAAGAGATCGCACACCACCTCAGAGTTGGCTACCCTGAAATGGTCCCTTACGTCTAACAGAGCCAAATGTTTTTGAATAAACGCCGCCATCTACCGTTGCCACGTGCCCCTTTCAGTGACGATAGCCCTAAACGGGCACAAGTCTTTATGTGTCCTGTCTAATGCCCCTGAATAAAAAAGGTAGCGACATCTCCTTCTGCCTCTGACGCGCACACCTTTTATCTTTATGTTTTGCTATTTTCGACCCGGGGGCGCTGCGAGCATGCCGAGGAGAGCGCACGTGCTTCACCTCGGTTCCGGCTTTGCTGGGCTTAATTGTGCGCCTAATTAGCTTCCACCCCATTCAATTTGGTGTTAATCGATTGGCGGTGACGAGATGCGCCCGTGGACATCGCATTTTCCAAATCGACCTAGAATTTTCGGAATTAAGTGGACTTTGCCTCCGGAGCGCAGCCGAGGGCCGCCAGCCCTAACCGAGCGGGCTCGCCGGCGGTGGGCTTTCTTCGCTGGAGAGGGCTTCTAAAGTGAGTACGAGAAACGGATAAACGGTTGTGGGGGTTCCCGGCATGAATCTCGACGCCGAGGACTGCGTGGAATGGTTGCACGTCAAAATCGGCAGGAAATCTGACGAGACAGAGGCTAAGCCTAACGCGCGGGCCGCGCGCCGGGCGACCGCGACGGCTACTAAGGCAGCCCGAATGCCCGGAATTCTACCCAAGGAAGACAACAAGATCATCGTCCGACCCCTCGGAGGCCTTAAGCCATGGCCGAAACGCCGGTGGTGACCGTGATAGTGGCGATAAGATCAGCGGCGGGCCTCTCGCCGGCCGAGACTGTGGCCTACACCCAATGCCCGAATATTGAGCAGAGCTTTATGGTGATCAGTAGCCCGGACGACGTTCGAGTGCGAAAATACGCGTACATAAAAGCAATCAAGATCGGCGACGGGTCCTACGAAGTCAGCGCCTACGCCGCGGCACCGGATGGGACAGTTTAAGGCGTCATGAAAGGACTCGGCGGCGACGAGGACTCGGCGGCGACGATGAACGAGAACGTCGTGAACATGCGAAATCCCCAAGCCAAGGCGACCCAGCGCATCGGCACCTCGATGGCCATCATCGTGGCCTTCGAGGGGCCGAAAGTGCCTAACTACGTATATTACGGCGGAGGACTGCTGCGGTGCACCCTGTATACCGCAAACACTACGACGTCTGCCGGACCTGCGGTAAAGTTGGACACCGCTCGGACGTCTGTCCAACGCCGGATGCCAAGAACTGCCTCGGCTGCGGCGCCCCAGCAAGTCAGGGAAACCAATGCACACCGAAATGTAAGCTGTGCGGCGGTCCCCACATCACGGGCGATCAAGAATGCAGGAACAAGTTCAAACCGCCGTACTTGGTTCGCCGGAGGCAGCGGGAACGCAAGGCAGAAGTATTGGCGGGAAAACAGGAAAAGGCGGGAAAGTCCTAGGGTGACCACCTTCCTGCTACCGAAATGCGGGACACGCCGGTGGGAGGGGGCGGCGGGGGGGGGGGGGCGGAATTTATGAACAAGCACACCATGAACCGAGGCTCTGTTAACACATTTAATATCATGTGCTGTTGATACACCTGCAAATCGTATTGCAGCTGATAGGCGGAAGTAATTTTCACTCCCAGTGATATATATTTTTTATGCCACATGTGTGATTATGTGTGTCGAAGTTGAAAGCATGAAAATCAACTACAGCAGAACTCAATGCATCAAATAAAATTAAGAAACAATAAATCTTTTTCGCGTTATTGTTTCCTGTCAACGCTTACTTTTATCAACATAGCCCTACACAAATTTTTAACACCATGTTCTTTTTTGACCATTATGAGTTGCAGGATTTTTGCCTCGTGTGGTTGTCTTCACAAAAAAAAAATCCACAGCAACCTTTTAGCATTGACACAGCGATTTGAAAATAATTACAATATTTTATATTTAAACTTTTGGCGATCAATTTTATATTTACAATATTTTGCCACTAAGAAGAGAGGCACAACGGCGCATGCGCGACGGGGCTCCTGCAAGAGCGACGGTCACTTCCCGCAATGCTTGGATAGAAAATGGCGTTCAATTGCGATTCACGCGATTACCAGCGATTTCCGCGCTTCCCCGTTAAACGTTGTTCGGCAGCACCATGACTTAACAGTGAATTTTACGACAGTATGAAATGGGGGACATTTTGAAGATTTGGGGATTTCTCGCGGGACGCGGGACATGAGCGCTCAATGCGGGACAGTCCCGCGAGTCGCGGGACGGGTGGTCACCCTAGAAAGTCCTCCACCGACCGTTGAGAACTTTCCACCGTTGCGAGCGTCAGTGTGCGCGTCAACACGCGCGTCATCACGATCGCACTCGCGCAGCAGGAGCACCGGCGGCAAGGTGACCTGGGCACAGGTGGCCGAGCTGGAAAACAAAGAGGTGAAGGCCCTCAAGGAAGCCAACCGCCAACAGGCGAAGAAGATTGCCGAGCAGGATGCAGTTATCCGCCTCATAGCGAAGGACATGGCGGCAATGAGGAGATGATACAACAGCTGCAAGGCCGGGAACAAAAGCGGGTCGAAGAAAACGCGGGGACGGCGGACGAGCCGCCGACAAAGCGAAAGAGCTCAGTGGAGGGCCGAACCCGTCGAGTCAAAGAAAGACAAGACAAAACGGACGAAAAAATCAACAGAATCGAGGAGGGCTGTAGAGCCATGGAAGCGCGTATTAGCGCACTCATGGACAGCTTCATAAAGAACATAACCGAACGCCTGGACACCATGGCCAACTTTCAACCGGCCCAACGATGGCACACGCCACGCTAAAGGTGTGGGTCTGGAACTGCCGGAGCTTCAACAACAAGAAAACGGTACTCCAGCAGTACGTCCGGAGTCAAGAGCGCAAATCCGACGTTGTAATGCTCCAAGAAGTCGTTATCAAGGACCCCAAACTCCCTGGGTATGGGACTTACGCCGGACCAATAGGCAACAACCGAAGGGGAGTCTGCGTCTTCGTGCGTAAGGGCCTCGATTTACTCGAACACACGTGCAGAAGAGACCCCAACGTGGAGAAACGACTGATTTAAATTCTGATTGGCAAAGAAAGCGTCTTCCTGGCAAACATCTACAGCAACCCCAAACACGTCAGGCAAAAATTACACCATCTTCCCGAGGGGAACCATGGGGTGATGCGGAGCATCGCGGATCGTTATTAACGGTGTTATTAACGGTGTTAGTAACGTTGTTAGTAACGTTGTTAACTTGCGTGTTATTACGTTGTTAACTTGCGAATGGACGCCGCTTCTCGTTGCCGTAGTTCAGGGTCTGCCGCCTGCTTCAAGCGTTTGCGCTCAGCGTCGCGTGCCCTTCGCTGCGCAGCTTTGTCTTCAGTGGACGTAGCGTTGCTGTTAGTTTGTGGGGTGGTGCTGACGCTTGCTTGCTCCAACCCACTAACTGACGGGACTGTTGCTTCCATCACACTTCATCGGAAGAACGGAGTGAAGTGGAGTCAACAGCGCTGAACTCATGGTACAGCTTCTCGCTTGCCTTTATTTTTAATTGCTAATCTTTTCCTTCCTTTTGCATTTCATTTTTCTTTTCTCCTTCTACCGTCGCGTCGGTTCTCCCCGCACCAGCCCCCGATAGATCTCTTCTTTTAGATTTAGCATAACTTTTCTTCTGCTTATATTTACATCATTCCCAAATTATCCTCCTTAGAATTGGCAAGCATAGCTTCTCTTTGCTTAATTAATTTATTCCCTTCTTGACTGATTTCTTTTGGCCCGCCCGATTTGGGCTGCGGCGGACGCGAGCGGCCGAGAAACGCTAGCAGACGACAGCCGCAGAGTTGCGGGGAAAGCCCACCCCACTGGAAAGCCCTGGCGTGGCGCTGCGACCCGCGCGCCCAAAACTATCCTCCTTTTACTCCTCCGGGGGAACGCGCGCTACCCCTGCTTATATTCACACTTGAAGGAGAGGAAACTAGAGGAGGAGAGTTGCGCATGCGCGCGCGGTGTGAGTAAGAGCGAACGCACGCGAAGTGCACGCAGCTGGTAGAGAGAGAGAGAGCGGAGAGAGTAACGCGCAGCTGTTGGAGAGAGGGAAGGAGGAGAGTTGCGCATGCGTAGTGTGCTTGCGGACTACGACGCCGCGGGACATAGACCCGAGCAAGAGATGCTCCGCATCTAAAATTTAAGAACTTGTTTCACGGAACTTTGGAGATCGCGGGTGACTGCACCGTGAACCCGTCGAGTCAAAAAAAGACAAGACAAAACGGACGAAAAAATCCACAGAATCGAGGAGGGCTGTAGGACCATGGAAGCGCGATAAAAACGAGACTCTGTTCTCGATAATGCAAAGAAAAAAGAATAACTTGCCAAGATTTCGGACTGCCTGAAACATCGCCTGTCTATGTAAATGAACACTTGTGCCCCGCCCTGAAAAAGCTGCTAGGAATGGCGGTCTCAAAGAAGCGTGAGTACCAGTGGCGATACGTTTGGATACGTAACTCTAAAACATTTGAAAGGAAGGCAGATGGGACCCCTGTCGTGACTATTTCTGACTCTGGAGATCTTGATAAGATCCGCTAAATACAGCTGACGTGCCTCTTTTTACTGTTCCCTTTTTACTACCATGGTTCAAAATCTAGGTGTCCTGACGGTAGTTTGTCTAAATACTTTCATACAAAAACAGACAACTAGATCTTTGAGTTTATTTCATTTAAATGTTGAATCCGCCAGATTAAAAGAAGATGATCTTTCATTGTTTTTTGACTCAATCCAAACTTCTTTTGATGTGGTCATGATGACTGAAACGTGGTATAGAGATGATGATAATTTTTTTGTTCTTCCAGGCTACACTCATTTCTTTTTAAACCATAGTCATAGTCGCGGTGGTGGCGTTTCATTGCAAACTCGTGCCTCTGGTTTCGAAATACTCAGTGAATATTCTATTGTGACCCGAGATTATGAGATATTTTGTGTTAAAAAAGGAAATCATATTTACTCTGTTCTATATCGTCCTCCAAATGGTAATGTTTCGAGTTTCATGCAGTTTTTAGAAGCGTTGTTTTGTTTTGCTAATCAAGAGAGGTGCCTCTTGTTTCTGGGTGGTGATTTTAATATAAATATGCTTGAAGATTCTCATCTTAAAGATGATTTTGTTGGTTTATTGACTTCAAACAATATTTCCAATGTAATTATCCCTCCAACACGCGTCACATGCACAACATCGACATTGCTTGATCTGTTTCTAACTAATCATGATGAAAATAATATTAGTGCTGGTGTGCTTAGTAATGGGATCAGCGATCACCTTCCAATAATCATGTTTATCAATAAGAATATGTCAGATAGCACAGTTCCAAACTTTTCAACAATGTCACAAGACATAAGTTCTAGGACACTGGAAGAATTTAGAGAAACAATCAGCACTATAGACTGGAGTCCTATGTCTAATTCTACAGATGCTGATGAGTGCTACGATTTTTCTATAAGTACTTTCAAAAATGCTTACTCCACCTCATTCCCATATAAATGCATCCGTCCAAACAAGAAAGCTAGGAAGCCGTGGGTAAATTGTCACCTTTTGAAACTCATTAAAAATAAAAACGTACTTTATGACTCTTTTGTGAAAACACGAGACGAAGAAAAATTACGCGAATTCAAAAATTTCAGAAATTTTGTTAACGCTCAATTAAGACAAGCTAAACAGCTTTATTACGCGGCTAAATTCGACTCATCCTGTTTAAGGCAGCCCGATATTGTCTGGAAGCAACTGAATTCTCTTCTGCGTAGCCAATCTCAAGATAAAGCCATCGTTAACATGACTATAAACAATGAAAGTATTTCCGGTAGTGAACTTGCAGTTAAATTCAATGATTACTTTGTGAGTGTCGGGAATAGCACTTATAATAGTAATGCCAAAGATAACATCTCCCGCTCTAGCGAAACTATGTTTTTGAGTCCCACGGATACTGCAGAAGTATTCTCGGTGTTTATGAATATGAAATATAGCCGTAGTCGTGACTGTGATGACCTCTTAATCAAACCCGTTAAATTTGTACTAGATCTGATATTACCGTGCATAACTCATTTGTATAATCTCATATTATCATCTAGTGTATTTCCTAAAAGCATGCAAGTGGCTAAAGTTTCTGTCCTCTATAAAGGCGGGGATAAAAATGACATGAGTAATTATCGCCCCATATCTATTCTTCCTGTATTTTCGAAACCAATAGAAAAGATAATATATTCCCGACTATTAACCTTTTTTGAAAAATATTCTGTGTTAACGGACTCGCAATTCGGCTTCAGAAGGTGTAGGTCTACAGAAACAGCTTTATTAGTACAAAAAGAGACAATATTAGAAAATTTCGAGAGTAAACTTTTAACATTGGGGATCTTTGTAGATTTCAGTAAAGCATTTGACCGTATAAATCACAGAACCCTTCTTGATAAGCTAGATTGTTATGGTATTCGAGGAGTTCCGTTATCACTCATTTCATCTTATTTACAGCACCGTTCCCAATACGTTCAAATTAATAATAACAAATCTTCTACGCAGCGCATTAGTTCCGGGGTCCCTCAGGGAAGTATTTTAGGCCCACTATTGTTTATCACTTATGTTAATGATATTGTAAATATTGAAACGTCTGCTAAATTTATTATATACGCGGATGACACCAGCATATTTTTTTCTGATTCTGGAGAAGGGGTGCTCACTTTCAAAGCGAATTATTTTTTAAATAAATTAAAATCATGGGTAGTTATGAATTCCCTTGTTATTAACACATCAAAAACAAAGGCAGTTTTATTTCAATGCCCAGGATCGCGCATTACGTTGTCACGCGATTTGTTTTTGGGGGAGTGTGCGATAGAGTGCGTTGACAGTATAAAGACGTTGGGGGTAATATTTTCTTGTCACATGTCTTGGAATAATCATGTTACCTATATTCATAAAAAACTATGCAAAGTTGTCGGAATAATGAATAAATTCAGGCACATACTTCCGGTAAATATTAAAAAACTAATTTACAATGCGTTGTTTTACCCTGTGCTCTGCTACTCCCACCTGGTATGGGGTTCGACTACAAAGGGCAACATTGACAAGTTACGCCTATTGCAGAAAAAGGCACTCAGGATAATCGAAAATGTTCCACGTGACTATCATTCCCTTCCTCTTTTTGAAAAACATAAAGTCATTGATATAACCAATTTGTATGCACATAGACTGATAGCTAATTATCAACGATCCGTAAGGGAAAATAATGTCATTTCTTTAGATCTTGGTAATCTAGAAGCAAACGAGTCTGTATACCCATCGCGAAGTAGGCCCCCTCTGGCGTATTCGTCCTTTTCAAGGACGAATTTTGGTCTACAAAGATATCGCCACCAATTACCACTTTTATTAAACACCCTGTTTTCCCGTGATACCGAAATGCACTCTGTTAGTCATCGTTCCATTCAAGAAGCTTTATAATAAGTAACCACCACTTTTTTGTGTACTGTTGTTTTCGAAGTTGAATTCTTTATGTTTTTCTTGTGTTTATCCTCTGTATAGCAAATGTATGTGTGCGCATATTCGTTCTTTTTTGTCTGTATGTGCCAGTGCCGCTCTTACCTTGTTCTGGGGCGCTGGGACTCGTCAAGCTGCAGGCCTGCAGCTTTTTTCCCAGCTCCCCTGTCACAAATGTACTGTTTGTGGCAAAATAAACGAATTTGAATCTGAATTTGAATTTGGTCATAGGAGGGGACTTTAACGCCCCCACATCGACTACATTGACGAAATACGCACTCGCCGCCCGACTGGATTCGCTCGTTGAAAAGAAATCGGGCCGTTCAGATTTGTTGCCGCCTGCGGAGTGCGTGGCGCGAGCGTCTGGCAGTTTCCCGAAGAGACGAGAGCTGATGAGAGCTTCCAAACCTCTTCCTTGCCCGCGTCCGTCTCGTCGTTACCGTCGCCAGCTCGTCAGCGGAGATCGGACGTCAGCAAGTGCCACTTCCCCCACGCGTTCTGATTGGCTTGCGGCAAGAGGAAACTTTTTTCCGGCGTTCAAAATTGGTCCCAGAGCGATCTTGCTCTCCGCCGGAAATTCTGCCTGCTTTCGTCGCCGGGCGTCAGAATGCTCGCGGATCCGGCCGCCGGTTCGCAAGTGTGAACGAGGCATTACTCCAAGACGCCACAGAAGCCGACCTCAGCTTGATCATGTACCCAAGACACCCCACCCTCGCTGGAAACTCGGTATCCCGGGACACCACTCCGGACCTGGTATTGACCAATGTGGAGGGGACAGAATGGAAGAACACCGGACGGACCTCGGTAGCGACCACTGCGTCGTGGAGGTGACCATCCCGCTAAGGGGGATGGTCACCCCGAAAACACCGCTACACAGACTGGGACGCCTTCAGACGACTAGAACCCACGGGAGAAATTACCGACCTCGACGAGTGGGTACGCAACATGCGCCGCGCGTCCGAGGAGGCGTCCAGGGAGATCGAGACGACGGAACACACGGACGGCAATATGGACAGTAGGCTGGCCCACCTCATCGAGGCCAAGCAGTCCATACTGGTCCGATGGGGGAAACAGCGCCTCAACCGCCGCCTCCGCAAGAAAGTAGCCGAATTAAACAAGGCCATCCAAGAGCACAGCAAGGCGCTAGCCGCGCAGCAGTGGGAGGACATCTGCAACGCGGCGGACGGTAAAATGCACAACGGCGCGACGTGGCGCCTTCTCCAACACCTGCTGTACGAAACCAAGACTAAAAACTTCCAGCGAAACCGACTGGCGGGCATCATCCAGACGGCCGTCTGAGACTTGGGTGAACATGAGACCAAACGACGTCTGCTCGACAAGTACCTCCCGGGAACGCCGACGGACCACCACCCGGACTACGTGGGAAAGACCAGCGAGAGGCTGGGCAGGGATCTCGAAACCTGGGAAGTCTGAGCGGCACTGCAAAAACTCAACAGCAAGTCGGCGGCAGGACCCGACAAGATATCGAACAAGACATTGAAGAACATAGGGGACGACACCATCCAGAGCCCTCACAGCGTAGTTTAACGAGTGCTGGCGCAGCGGTAAGCTCCCAAAGCAATGGAAAACCGCAAAAATGATCCTGCTCCCCAAGCCCGGCAAACCTCCGAGCATCGAGCATCTCCGGCCCATTTCGCTCACGTCCTGCGTGGGCAAGGTGATTGAGCACGTGCTCATGGGCCGGTAGCAGCGGTACTTAGAGGACGAACGCCTATATCCAGACACCATGTAAGGCTTCCGGGAGAAGCTAGGCACGCAAGACGACATGGCCCTGATCAAAGAGGACATCGACAATGTCGAAAAGAGAGAAGGCAGAGCTCTTCTGGGCTTCGACCTCCAGAGTGCGTTCGACAAGGTAAAACACTCCCGGAGCTACGCATTCATCCGCGACTTCCTCACGCGGCGCACGGCAAAGCTGTGCGTCGGTAAACTGGACCTCGAGGAGCGAGAGCTGGGAAGCATGGGGACGCCGCAAGGCTTCTTTAACTCGCCTTTGCTTTTTAACATAGTTATGATCAAGGTTTCGAAACGGCTCAAGGAACAGTGTTTAGAACACTCGATATATGCTGACGATGTCACGCTGTGGTTCTTAAGCGACGTGGAGGAAGAAGCGCAAGACGACCTGCAGGAAGCCGTGAACGCCGTCGAAGAGGAGCTGGAGGGAACGGGCCTGATCTGCTCCCTCAGCAAGTCGGAGTTACTGGTGATCGACCCCAGGCGCAAGGAATGGAACAACCTGGCCGTTTGGACGGGCAAAGGACAGAGGATACCACGCGCGGACGAGATCCGGGTGCTGGGCCTGATTCTCGACAGCCGCCGCCGCAACACCGAAACCACCAGCAAGCTGGAGACCAAGACCAATTCAGCCGTCCAGCTCATCAAACGGGTGGCAAACCGCAAAGGGGGCATGCGAGAGGGCAGCCTTATGCGCCTGGTGTAATCCTTCGCGATAAGCCACCTGACCTACGTCGCGGCATATCTCAACTGGACGGCGGCTGAGAAGAACAAGCTCAACTGCGTGATCCGCAAGGTGTACAAGAACGCCTTGGGCCTTTTGGCGAGGACCAACACGGAAGCCATGGAAGCGCTGGGCGCGCATAACAAGTTCGAGGAGATAGTGTTGGCACAGCAGACGGCACAAATGGCCCGACTCGCAAAGACCAAAACGGGAAGGGTGGTGTTGGAGAAGTTGAATCTCGGCGTCCCAGCACGGACGCAAACATCCCGGCAAAAAAATAAAAAAGCGAAAACTGGACGTACGCTTGATCTCGCGACACATGCAACCAGAGCATGACGCAGGGAGACGACAAGCAAGAGCGAAAGCATAGACTCGAGAAGTGCGGATTGCGGAGAAGGTGGCCATAGCCTTGGCCGTCTCCTCCCCCAGAGTGACCACGGTGTTCAGTGACTCAATGGTGGCCATAAGAAACTACATAACGGGACGCGCGAGCGCCGAAGCCGTGCGGGTGTTAAAGGGGGACAACCCCAGCGCAGTGACAATTAAGTGGTTCCCAGCGCACGAGGTAGGGAACGCGATGGTCGACGTGCTGGCCCGCGCGATGACTGACCAGGCCAACCGCCAGGCTTCGCGTTTCGACTCCCGCGAATACGGTGAGATAATTAGAAACCAGAGATGAGGAAGATGCAGACTTCCTAATCCTGGTTCCTGCCAGAGCGGGGAGTTCTTTTCCTATCTCCTGAAGACGTATAACGTCGGGTGGTGACTGGGTTAGGGCAGCGCGCTTACGTCAAAAGGTGCGACAATTCCACTGCAACACTAGCAATCCCTAAGCCTGCCTATCCATTGTCGTTAGGTGTTTGAGCCGGTAGTGGTGAAATTTATAACCCCTGTTGGAATGAAAGACGGAGCTTGTGCTGCGTTTGGGATCGAGGAGGGCTGTATTCGACTATTTATCAGTTTAAGCTTTATCAGTTTAAGCTGCCTTATCCTGACCTCCCCTCAGCGTCTGAATCTCCTCTCGCAACTGAGCTTTCGTTTCCTGGTACTGCTTAACCATCTCCTGCAGCTGCACAATTTCCGTCTGCAGCTGCGCCTGCCGACTGGGCCGCCGGCCGCTGCAGCGCAGGAGGTGATTGCGTGACCTCCGGCCCCGGAGCTTCGCAGCGCTGCGCCACGGTACTCATGCAGCTGGCTCGCCAGCTGTGCTACCGCTGTTCAAACTTCTGCTAGCTGCACCGTCGTGTTTCTGGATTCCACTATAAAGGCCTGCGCCCACTTCCGAATAGACTCTATTCGGGTTCCTGGGTTGGGTATTGATTTAGGGGAAGGGGGGGGGAGGGGGGAAGGGGGGGAACTACTCGGCTTTGCCGCCTAGCTTACCTGCTCCAGCTGGGAGCGGCTTTGAGCTCTACCCGGCTCCCGCTATGCCTGGGACCTCGGCTCCTGCTGCGGCAATGGATCTTGCTGCGGTCACGGCTTTTGCTACGGCAACGATTCTGGTTGCGCTGGGGACCCCGGCCCTCGCTGCGGTCACAGATTTTGCCTTGCTGGCCCGGTGACTTGCAATCACTGAGGCCCCTTGGTTGGGCTGCTGATCTGGTTGTTCTCCGGCCCCTGCGGCCAGCAGCCGAGGAAGC
Source organism: Ixodes ricinus (assembly GCA_037355805.1). Classification (NCBI taxonomy): domain Eukaryota; kingdom Metazoa; phylum Arthropoda; class Arachnida; order Ixodida; family Ixodidae; genus Ixodes; species Ixodes ricinus. The sequence continues at coordinate 42,995 of JAZHYW010053608.1, forward strand.
CTTGTCTATGGCCTGATTTCTCTCAACGAACATCTTCGTGCAAGACCTGTCGCCGGTGGGATGCTGACCACCACGCAGCGCGCACTTGGGATACACGTGTTCGAGAGTTAGATTCTGCGTGGCGCAGTTGATGCAGATCTGAAGGTTCGGCGTGGGGCACACACCCGAACGGTGCCCCTCCTTGAGGCACGTCACACAGAATTGATTGGGCGGTCTTACGGTAAAACACGTCAACGGCTGCCATAATAAAGCACGTATCTTGGAAGCTTGCGGCCCGCGAAGGTGGGGAGGGCTGTCTCCGATTGGCCCTAAAGGCGAGCCATCATGACTTGAACTCCGTTTTCGGCCTCGAAACATCCGAGAAGCTCCTCCGTAGTGCATCCAGCTTGTTCCTCGTGAACAACCCCCTCACTCTCAGAAAACAAGGGTGTATTACACCCTTTGTCCCACATAATACACCCCTAAACTTCAATTCGACGTACAGCGACCTATAATCGAACAGGCGGCCCCAAATTTTACGAGGGGCTTAATAGCCGTGTGGTACAACTTATCAAGTTAGCTAATGTACGTATTATTGAATACAAAAAATATTATCGGAGTTTTCTTGGCCCTACTGCAAAAACTCCGTGTTTTCTTTCTTTGGTCTTTGATACGTACTTTAGCTATTTAAAAGGTTATGTCGCACCGGTATCAAGCCCCTCGTAAAATTTGGGGCCGTCTGTTCGACTACAGGGCACTGTACGTCGAAATGAAGTTTTGGGGTGTATTATATGGGACAAAGGGGTGTAAGGTGATACCTTTTTTTTTTTTTTTTTAGAGTGCTTGATCGAGTCGTCCGGCGCAGCGAGGTACGTAAATGCCGGGAAGCTCCGGTTACCCAGGACGAGCCTGTCCACTCGCACAAGGGCCCGCGCTACGCTCTCCTCCTCGGTGTGTATAGCGACGATATTCTTACTTCGGTTGATTTGGAGCTGAATCGACTTCCCAAATATCTCCAGCTCGGCTCCGATGACTGCCGCGAGGTACCATGTGAGCTGAAACGGTACCCACGCGCCAAGATCGGAGTCATGGCGTGGACGCACGCTGATCTTGAAGCCGCCACGTGGCAGGGGTACGAGGCGCTTCTTGGCGGAAACGCTGACAAGGCTATTTTGACCGACGACGCGAGAATCCGCAGCAGGAGAATTCGTGACAGGAGCCGGGCGAAACTTGCCCCTTAAATAAAGTGCTGTATGCCATAAAGTCTCTCGGGTGTTTGTTAGGCTTCGGTCCCCGGAGAGCTCCACTGACGACGTGTCATCGGGGTGGCCATTCTCACCCATGTGGATGAGCCGTACCCGGCCTCGTTAGGCCTAGCTCGGCGTGGTTGAGAAAGTCCAGAAAGTGGACCAGAAATCGAAAATGGGCTATTCACCCGAGCTAAAAACGATATCCACTGATATCGGACGACGCCGCGCCATTTATCCATCATTTTCCGGGAGAAGGGGGACCGAAATCCGGGTCAGAACGACGACAATATGGGAGCTCATGGAGGACACGTCCGTCGCCTCCTGGACGACGACCTCAACAAACTGAAATACGCTACCGACGACGCTCCACAACAGCAAGTCAGCTTCATTTACTGGCACCTCTCACATTCGCGGTATTACAAGGACCCCCTCGTGGCTCACGCTAACGCCGGAGATGAGCAGCCGGTCACCGAACAATTGACTTAAGTCTTTAAGCATGCAAATATTGTAAGTAGCTTTTCTTTCATAAAATACATAAGCCTAATACTATGCTGAAAGCCACTTGTTATTTTTCCATATATATATAACGATATTTCTTTTTAAGCTTAATAGATTTTTTGTAAGTCGAGAAAGGTACAGTAATGCGGTTTGTGCATGTGAGTTATACGGCCAGGGAGACTTAGTATAGGAAGCTAACCGTAACGATCAGTCGGCTAACAATTAAACGATGTTAGTTAACGTTTAATTATCAAAAATAAACATATGGTTTTAATGAGAAACTTTGCTCAGCGTCATCGGAAATCACTTAATCAGTCAATATTAGAAAGGCTTGGAGCACGTGGGAAGCACGGTGGAGCGCTGAAGTTACCACTCATGCTGCTTGAGCAAGGCTTCCGGTGCTATAACTCGGCCGTGCAGTTTTTCCGTCTCTTGGTCCTAGCCTTGTGCCTGTTGCACGAATGCTAACTTTAGCGCACTACCGCGCTTCACACGCACTCGGTCTTTCTAAAAAAAAAAAACAACAATATTCAGTGTAGTTTTCGATGACGCTCAGCGAGGTTCTAATTGGAACCATATTATCTTCACTAATTCAAAAGTTAATTAGCATATTTCAGTTATTTCACTCATCGTGACAATTATGCCCCCGCATTTGTCCCTCTGGCCGTATAACTCACCTGCACAAACAGTATTAATGTAGTTTTTAGGGCTTATTTTTAACAAACTTGTTTAGCTTAAAAAGAAACACCTATACATGTTTGATTAGGTAAAATGTATCAACAGGCCTTCGATCAAAACACCAATACGTCTGCGGGATAGATACAAATTCAGTATGTCTAAAACAATGTCATAACGACTGGGGTCAAAAGAATTTAAACACTCTGAAAGGTACTTGAGAACTCCGGAATGTTCACACAGGAGATTCGTGTCATGCGCTTCTGAAAACGGGGCAAAAAGAGCGGGGGGTTTGATGCAGGGCACCGGACACGGGGCCTTTTGACCTCGGGTGTCTTAAAGGGGCCCTGCAATCATAATTAAGCGTCTACCTTTTTGCGGTTTCCACGTCTCTTGGGGTTCGGGCAAGCCAGCGGGCACAGTGAGAGTAACTAAATATCAGTGCGTCATATTTTAACCGGACGACGCGGAAACCTCCTCCACCGACGGGGGCGACCCGCGGTACCGAAAGCGCGCGTAATGTGACGTCCTAGGTCCTGGGCTTACTACTGGTCAGAGCCGCTAAAAGCTTCTTTTTAGTCGAAATACAAAATATAAGTGGCGCGAACCGTTTCAATTATTTAAAAAAGTAGTTTTTGTTCAGTATTTTAGATCAGAAAAGAAACAAATGCAGTTTATAAAGTACGGAAACAAGAAATGATCCGTCGACATACCCGCCACCAAGCGGTGGAAAAGGCGGCGCATACTAGAAAGGAGTAGTGAGATCAGGCGCCGACACGGAAAGGTCCCGGATGTACGCGGCGGCGCTGCGGCCGTAGGGACCGAAGGACCCGACCGGCTTTGAGCGTTCCCAAAACCTTCGGTGAGCAACTTTGTCCAGCGGTTTGGCCGTTTCGCGGTATGGCAGCGCGAAGTGGCTTCCATTCTGAACTGATCTTTACCCCGTGTTTGCTGTCGTTTGTGGCCAATGAAGTGTCATGCCGAATTTGTGTTTAATCGCGCAGCAAATGCAATGAGAGCCGCTCTAGCTGCCCGCTACATACAGCCTATCCAGAACAGGCTTTAGTGGCGCCCTCTCGTGCCGTTGACACGGAGTACGGCAGCCGTGAGCACTCGCTCAGCTCACTACCCCTCGTCTAGTTCACGGCCACTCAAGCAACCAAGGACGTCATGAAGGAGGTTAATTTTTGCTTGTTTTTGTAATTTTAATTTGCCTATAACTTTTAAAATAAAGCGAAATTCGAGAAAATAAAAGTGTCATTAAGTTACTACGTTCAGTGCGCTCAGGTTTGGTGCAAATTAAAAATTAGTAAAAAAAGTCATTGCAGGGCCCCTTTAAGGCGCCACTCGTCGTTTTCGTTAACTAGCCGGCTGAAGAGTAGATTCACCAACACGCGAACATATTCACCCCCACTGCTCTGATATACCGTCACGATCGCGGTGAAGCGCAGAATCACAAAGCTGTGGCATTACCCGAGGCGATCTAGGCGAGAAACTAAGTGCACGCTAAACAGACTTGTTAAAACGCATTTCATCCTAGCACACACGTTCAAAAACAAGTCTGTCATTAAAAAAAATCATGCGACGTTTGCACATTCTTTAATATTTCGCTCTCTATACATATATGCTCCATCTTTATGTTAGCTAAAACCTCCCAAATGGAATAAAACCTTGCACATACCAACCACGTGTTGTTGTGACTCTTTGCTTCCAGTTCTTTTCTTTTCTCTCGAGATAATCTAGCATCGCAACTGGTTAGAAGAGCCGCAACTACACAAGCCAATGCAAGCATCCTTGTTCTAAAGTCCTAGCTGAAAGATACCGAGAAATGGAGAGGTTTATATCGGCGTTGGAACTCCTGACATTTAAAAAGGTCATGTGTTACTGTCTAAGTTATGACAAGGACTTCGAAGTGAATAGACATATAGTAGCGATGTGTAATAACCGAAATATAAAACCTGTATTGCAATAAAAAAAATTGGGGTTGTGGTATTACCTGCAACGATTGCCCACTGCACTATAGACCCTTTTTATGGCAAACGCCACCAGGTGGTGCTCCAGTTTTTGACGTGCGAAGAAACAATCGAACACCTGCTCATCGCGTGCAAGGCTCTACTTCCAGCGCCTCTCGTGGGATCCCGTATCGAGCGAGCACTCGGTTTTACTGAGGAACACAACCATATAGCCTGCTCTAAGCGGCGACTCGAGACATGGTGGAAGACTCATCGGTGACACCAGTGATTTTTTGTTTTGTTTTAGTTTTTGGCGCGTCTATACCATATAGACTCTCGTTGCAAAGAGATTGCGCTGCAAATATACATACATACATACATACATACATACATACATACATACATACCCAGAGAACTTCGAGTCTATTAGCGGCGAGATGTTTTGGTGGCGCCCTCCTATGGTGTCCTCTCGTGACGTCATTACCTCGCGAACAACAAGTTCGATGGTGTTTGTAATTAGCATGGTGGAAGCTCGAAATCCTTCCGCTCTCAAAGCAACACTGCTAACACCGTCAAGATAAAAGTTCTCGCATTCCTCTTATCTCCGTCGATGGGAAATACTTTGCTGACGTCATAGTCAGCATTTGGCCAATCGTGGCAGACCGACCAGAGCGACGCTTTTGATCGCGCACGTCGCCAATAAAAAGGATGAACGAAGGCCATCTTAACACCCCTGCTTGAGATGTAGATGAGACGTTTAACCACCAGTTTTCCAGGTGAACGCCAAAAGAACAAGGGAGTACGATATCTGTTAAACTTTTTCGAGTATTCTTGTAAACCAACTTGCCTCCTTCAAGATGTAATATTGTACAGCCGAAGGCCCTCGTTAAATCTCCAACTTTGTTGTCTGTGGAGAATTTAGGCTTTAAAGCACTTGTGACATAAGCAAGCTCAACGGGTTTGCAAAGACGGCGCGAGATGAAGTTGCTTGGGACGCACAGGACAGTTATATTTTCTAAACAGCAAAAAGGTATATACCAAGTGATTGAAAAAAAAGTAAATGCACTGTACCGAAATCTTTTTTTATATATATATTTGAAAAGACTTCGTACGCTGTCGTTGCTGCGCCAGCTTATGCAACCGCAATCTTTACCGCGAAACGCATGCGGGGAGCGCCACGTTCTTCGCATTGTTAGCGGGGCTAGTGACGTCACTCCCCACTTCGTACTCTGCTGTAGCCGCCGCAACCTATGCAACAGCAATCTTTACCGAAAAACGCATGCGAGGAGCGCTACGTGCTTCGCATTGTTCGAGCGCGCCTTATGACCTGTCATGTGATTTTGACACTTGTTTTGTAGTTTTCTTATTGAAGTAAGAGTCAAAACCACATGATAAATGATAAAGCGCGCGCAATGGTTTTCTGTCGACTATTCTGTGGACGGACACGAAAAAACCTGACCAACGAGTCATATGCAGCGCCTCTGTAAAATTACAAAGGGCGGCGGGCACGCTTTACGTGTCGGTTTGCGCTTTCATCAAGCCTAGAAATAAAACTTAGCTAAACGTTCGTTTTGCAACAACAAGCACGCTTGTTTTCCAACCAGTCCCATTCCAGGACTTGCGTATGCGGAACAAGTGTCTTTAATGCATTGCAAATGCCAACGTACCGAGCTGATTTCCCAGGAAGTGCACCGTTTTGAGTTTACATTGTAACAGCCCTGGCTGTCTTCGTTCCAAGGAGGAGTGGATGGGACACAAAGGCAGCTAGCTTTGCGTCTCTTTTCAAGCCGACGCTTGAATGGCTCATGTAGAACGCAGCTTCGATCTTTATGGAGTAAGCTTAAAAGTAAACGGAGTATACACAACGTAACAGTTATTTGTTTCTTCATAGTACTTTATGGTTGTACATGCAGATATTCTCATGAATCCATATTGGTAAAATAGAAAAAGATGTTTTGTCGTTCCTACATACCGGGCTTCGCACTAGCCTGCTTTTAGAGAAATCAAAATCAAAATTGAAAAATCGTAAATAAAAACCATAAAACGAAGTTGGCACTCCAGCTGCTCTCGGCATTCTTCCTCCAAGGGAAAGGTTGTTGATTACATGCCCGTTGATTTCTACACTCGATGCTCGTTTCTTTACTGAGTCGCTATAGTATTGTTACAAAATGGACAGAAACGTTTTTTTTCCGTTTTTTTGCAAAGGGCAACGGCCAATGTTTGTCGGTTCGCTTCTCATAAAATTCTTAACAGAAAGATTGAAATAAATAAACGTTTTCGAAAAAAAAAAAAAAAAATTGCAAAGTTTTTAAAATCAAGAAGAGAAAAAAAACTTTGTTGTTTATGAGCTGCGATAGCATTCGTCATGAGACTCATGATGCAGCTCACTGTGACCACTTGGAAACTGAGTGATAGCTTCGTCTTTGTGTAATCGTTTAATCTTCGGCCTCTGTTTCCCCACCATCATTGCAGCTTCGCGTGTGTGTCTTGTCCTGTCTCCGTATAATCGTTTAACGTTAAATCTGTTTCACCACCATCACTGACCATGTAACAACTAGCTCAACTCAAACCGATAACTGACCTTTTTCCAGTAACGAGCGCCGTCTGCGGAGTTGTCCTCAACCTAGAAATGAAGGGCAGCCCAACTTGCCTCCGCCCGTCAGAATGCATTGGCACCGTTCTGTTGTATTGATGTTCGTTGCCTTTTATTACCCATACTAGCGTATACTCAAACAAGAATGGCCAAAAAAGACGAAATAGGCGCAAAGATAGGTACTGAATATGTGGGTCGACTGAACTTTGCCCTGGAAAAATGGCGGCAGCGGGAAGCAAGGACAGGAGAGAGGTTGTACGCTTGCGCAAAATCTTACTGGATGAAGGTTCATTGCTTCGTAACTTGGGTGCAAATGTGTATACGCGGCGCGGGTTTATCTCCTTGCTAAGACGACGTCGAGGACGACGTCAAAGGCGACGTCTAGAACGACCTCTGGGGAGACCTCTAGGGCGATCTCAAGGGCGACCAGTAGGACAAAATTTAAGACAACCTCAAGGACGACGTCGAGGACGACGTCAGGGACGACGTTCAGAACGACCTAAATGACCTCAAGGACGACGTCTTAGAGGATGACGTGAAAGACGACGTCTAGAACGACCTCTAGGACGACTTCTAAGGCGATTTCAAGGAGGACCTCTAGGACGACGTCTGGGACGACGTCGATGACGACGTCCAGAGGACGTTGTTAAAAAAGACGTCTAGGACGACCTCAAGGACGACCTTTAGGACGACATCGCGTGTCGCCTCCGCATACGCGCGGCGCATTTTAACGCTATCGCATTAAAAAGAAAGAAAGTACGGAGGATAGACGTACGCTTTAAAAAAAAAACTAGCTTGTTTCATCCATTCTTGATTAAAAAAACAAAAAAAAACGAGGTAAACGTACGTTTTCCAACAAAAAAAAACGAACAAACAAACAAACAAATTCCTTATTTTCAAATTATATAGAGTTCCGTGCGCACGAGCCACAAGTGCGGGACGCTTGCTGGTAATGACACTTAGGACGTTGAGCTGAAGATACATTTCCGCCTTTGGACGTTCCATTAAGCGAAGTCTCAGCAGCATTGACCCTTTGAGTGCCGCGCCCGAGTATACTCGGGCGCTCTTCCCTGCACACTCCCTGCCGCGCCCGAGTTTACTCGTTTCGGGTTTTCAATTTACTCCCTGCCTCTCCCGGCTAAACTCGGGCTGAGATTGATTGATTGATTGAAACGTTTTTTATTAGCAGAAAATGAAATGACCGCCGTGCCGCTTGAACTGTATTCATCTGGAACGGTGGCTTAGGGAGGGAAGATAGGACCAAAGAGGACAGAAAGAAAGGTTGAGGAAAGAGAGATAATTATATGTACAGGGGAAGGTTCGCTGTGCGCACAAAGGCAAGCAGCGAGTCGAGAATGTGTTTCCGGTGGTCGGGTGGCTTTGTGGAGTGTGGGCATGTCCATTCCGCGTAACTTGTGGGGCGATAACTCGCCGGGATTAGATTGAGGTGTGTAGCCCTGTGTATGGAGTGCTTAGGACAGTCCCATATGATGTGAGGGCACTTCGCCGGCACTTTGCACTGGGGGCAGAGTGAGCTAGGGCCAACATCATCCTCGGAAATAGGGCGGTGAAATTTAGCGCTCCACACTGGTGTCAGTGCCGTTTGCGTATGAAGCTTACGGAGGCAGATCCTCTCCCATCGAGTGTATCCAGACGGGAGGGGACATTCCTCCTGGGGAAGGAGAGCAGCAAGTCGCGCCTTTCTGGCAAGGCGAGCGGCCTCCCTGCGCTCCAATGGGTCCATGGGAACCTGGGCTGGATTGGGATCAGAGGGGCGGACACAGCCTTGTGAGGGTTCAAAGGTAAGTAATAAATCCCTCGCGGCTGTGTTCGCCTTCTCGTTACCCGGAATGTCGGCGTGGCCGGGTATCCACGTTATTGTTATTTGGCCCCCATTGGAGCGGAATAATTTACATATGGATCGGAGCTCCCGAACGGTTCTATTGCGGCTGGTCAGGCGGGTGCACTCTCGCACTGCCTCCTGTGAGTCTGTGAATACGTGCATACGCCTACCGTGGTGATGTGAGTGTGATTGAATGGCCCACAGAATTGCCTGGAGCTCTGCAGTTTTGGAACTTGGGGTGTACGGTGCAACTTTGCTGCATGTTTGCCGGGTGGTGTGTGAGTAATAGGCCACAGTGGTTTCTCCATCATCCGCCCGGGCAGCATCAGTGTAAATTAGTAAATTTTGTTCGTCCGCTTCCAGTGTGGTAATGTCTTTGCTGTGCCGAGTTGCAGCCGCCCGCTTGCGATTTGCGATTGACAGGATGCGGGCCGTGGGACTGTGGGAGTGGTTTTTGGTTTACAAGTAGCGTGTCCTCCCACGGAGGGTTAGGAGGGGCGTTGCTGGGGACCTGGAATACGGGATGTCCCAGGTGACTCAGTATAAGCCGGCCGGCCTGTGTTCCCTGAAGACGGAGTTTCTGACTGATGAGCATTTCAGCGGCAATCTCTCTAATCGAGTTGAGCTGTGCTGCCGATTGGAGTTGGGCCACGGGGGTGATTTTGGGCAAGCCAGTGATGACCCGCATGGCTGCGCGATGAAGAGTTTCAAGCGTACCCTCCTGCGTACTAGTCAATTGGAGATAGTTGTACCCGTACACAGCCTTAGAAATAAGGAGTGAACGGATCAACTGACGCAGGAGCTTTTCCTGAGCGCCCCAGGTTTTGCCTGTGGTACGACGGATAATGTAAAGGCCGTGCTTCCAATGGGCTTTAATGGAGCGCACCCAGCTCTGGGCCCCTCCATTTTGATCAATAGAGAGGCCCAGGATGGTGAGGCTGGGCTGCTGTTCGAGTCTAATTCCGTGAAGATACAGCTTGAATAGGTCGCTGTAGTTTTTACGTCGCCCTTGGCGGCGGGCTACGATCATGTAATTAGTTTTAGTGGGGGACAGGGCCATGCCGTTGTCCTCGAGGAACTGTGATGTTACGTCCAGGGCATGTTGAAGTGTATTCTGTTGTGCAGCTAGTGGGGCGCCGGCCGTCCAGAGAGTGATATCGTCAGCATATATTGTAAAACCGAGGCCTTCCACTTCGTCAAGTCGGAAGGCGAGCTCGGCCATAGAAATATTAAAGAGGGTGGGCGAGAGAACTGCCCCTTGAGGCACTCCCGTTGCATTGTGTGTGATGGGCCCTGAGGTGGCGCCTACCATGACTTGAAATTGGCGGTCTTTTAAGAATGACTTCACGAAATTTAGAATGCGACCGGTGAAACCGAGGCGTTCAGCGGCGCGGATTACGGTGTGGTGAGGAATGGTGTCGAATGCTTTCTGTACGTCAGCCACAACGATCGTGCGGGGACCGGAAGTAAGGGGTGCGATAATGTCGTGATGTATGAGCGCGAGACTATCTTGCGTGGAGAGGTTAGGGCGGAATCCGGTTTGCATAGGATGCAATTTGTTGTGAGTCTCTAAAATCCACGTGATTCGAGTGAGGACCATACGTTCCATCACCTTACAAAGGTTAGATGTTAAGGAGATGGGGCGCAGGTTTTTGATGTTAGTAAGCGACTTGCCCGGTTTGGGGATGGGTATGACGGTCGAAAGCTTCCAATCGTTGGGGAGCTGCCCTGTTTGCCACACGTCATTAAACCAGTTGAGTAGATCCTGCATATCGACCGCCGGGAGATTCCGTGGAGCATTAATGGTTATGCGGTCTGGGCCAGGGGCGGTATTGCACTTGGCCGTGTTCAGTGCAAACACCAGTTCCCCCATAGTGAAGAGGGAGTCTTCGGGAAGATGCGCATTTTCTGTTTGGATCTGGTAGCAGTCAGAAGGCGATGGAGTAGAAGGTTGAGGGAAGAATGTTTCTGCTGCCAGAACAGAACAGAATGGCGCTTCAGAACAGGAAGCGCCATCTATGGACAACCAATTGAATCAATGTTTTGAGTGGTGGTTTCGCCTCTTGGCGGGAGGTGGAGATTTTTGTAAAGGCGACTTCGTATGCGTTTCCCCGTCAACATTCTTTTGCAATGGCGAACGCACGTGCTTCGGCTTCGCGCTCATTTACGAATGCTGAAATACAGGAACTTCTAATGAATTCAGAATCCGATGACAGGGAAACCGAGCGTACTTTGGAGAGTGACGAAAACGACGACGACTCGACGCCACCTGAGAGGCTACTCAAAAAGGGGGAAAAAAACTCGGCGACACTGGCTACAAGTGGACTACAGGGGACTTCGCTCCCTTTATTCACAGTTTTGACTCGTCATCTTCCGGAGTCCCTACTTCGGGCATCACGAAAACCTCAAGTGAACTGGAGTACTTTGAGCTCCTGTTTCCCCCAGATGTTGCGGATGTAATTGTTGCGCAGATAAACCTTTATTACCTTTTATTACCTATTACGACAAGTGATCGCTTCGTGTACGCCGTCTGAGCAGTCGCACATGCAACAATGGAAGAATGTCACCGCAAATGACGTGTACATGTTTCTGGCGGTGACAACGCTAATTATTTTAACAAACATACACATTGAAGCATGTAAACGTGTTATTACGCCCAAAATAAATTTGTTCGGGCAGTGAAAAAAAAAACAAAAAACAACCCTTCCGGGTTGTTTTTGTTTTGTTAAGTGCCGAAAAAACCCGGCACTTAAACGGTTAAGTAAATGATTCGTTTTCTTAACTCAAGATTTCTTAGCGAAACGGCGGCTGCTGAGACCTCCAGGAAGTAATAATCTTCATGTCCAGCTTCAGATAATAACCAATACATCCACAAGTGCCGTGTACCACTTATTATCAACATGTTTTATCCACGTTTTAACTCTTTCGAACAATAAGCAAATTATGCGCCTGTAGTTTAAGGCTGCTTAATATATTTTCGTTTGAGTGGTCACTTTTTACTTTGAACGACGAGATGCCACCGTCCGAAGATTACCTGGTCTGTAATATTTTCATCACACTATGGCGCTATGGCGAGCTTAAATCTAAAGATAAATGGAAGCACTGTAGGCGCGATGCCAACATTAGGAGTCAACCAATCAAATCGCTCGGAGAGACGAACTGATAGACTTATCCAGCAAATTCGCTGGATAAGTCTCCTTTTCATAAAGCCACATGAACGCGTCGACGAATTGGACGGCTGAAAACACCATTTATGCTTAAAGGTGCTCTGGCGGGGTTTCTGAGATCGCCTAAATATGGCGATAACTCACTCTGCTGGCTCTAAGCGTCATAGAAATCCCTAAATCATGACGATACGCGGCCGATTTCTCTATTAAAAAACAATCAAAGATCGCAACACACTGATTTCATCTCCGGCGATGGGAGGAGCATGTCCCGAAACCAGGACCACTGTCGGTCAATACGCCTTTCCAAAAAACGCTCCTTGGCCGCCGCCATGTTGCTGATGCTGATGCGGCTGGTGCGACTCGCACGCCCCTATTAGCTAGAAATTTTCTGCCATTCTGTTGCACTGTAAAGACCCGCTCAGCGCGAATATCTACCCATGTTTTTGCGGTTTTTGCATTCGACGTTTTCTGGTCCCTCTTGAAACTTTCCGCTTAATTTTTCTGATGCATGCTGCGTACCCTTTCTGTGTCATCTTCCAAAGTGAGAAATACGGCTGGTAAGTGCCTGCCATTCAAGCGTTTCTGCTCGACATTCACGGAAACGAAAAAGGGAAAGGACGTCGAACGGCTTTCGATGCGATTTCGCAAACCATGACAACTGCCCCCCCCCCTCTCCCAGAGATAATCCGGTAGAGTCCTTCTCAGCAATAGTTGCTCCGGTTGGAGTCAGTCGCGCCCGTTCCTTTGCCTCGGTGCTGGTGTGAAAAAGTAAACTCTCCCCGAAACGTGCCCCTAAACGAAGTTATCTTGGATTCCGTCCGATCGTCAAGATGTGACTGTTGTCCACTGTGACTGTATTATTTGAGATCTTTCTCAAATAAATTCTATTTCAGATTACGCTGCACCGTGTGGTACGTACGTAGAACATATTGTTCGAATGGTAACACTTGCTAAATTGTGTGTCCGTTGTCCATCGGTAAACACGTTATTTGTGAACGTGAAAAATGCATGCCTTTCGTCTATCTTCTGTTGTAAATTATTTTCGACAGCTAAGAGCTTTGTCGTTTGGCACGCGACTAATCTGAGGGCACCGTCAATACTTATCCTGAAAAAGAAAACAACAACATTCCAGTCGCATTCGACCCAACAGAAATAGTTTACAGTTTTTGTTTTTCGCGTTTTTTAAAGTTTTTTTGTTGATTTAAATGTGGTACAATGCTTTCTCAATGTGCTCGGGAAAATACATACACCATGAAACACAAAATACACCGGGAAAAGACGAGAATTTAGCCGCCAGCATTGTTTGAAACTGCGCCTACGCAGGCTGCGCCTTTCAAAATCACAGTTCACTCGGTTAGGATTAGCAGGGACGCCGGTGAGAGTCTAGCCTCAAACCCAGTGACTGGGCTCGAAAACGGCTTGTTGCCCTTGGGGTCGAGTGTTTCTTGGAAAGATACACCTTTCCAAGAAACACTCCGTCACTGGCGCAATGCGCCTCCCATCGCCGGAGATAATGTCGATCTTTGATTGCTTTTTTAATAGAGAAATCGGCCGCGCATCCCTATGATTTATGGATTTCTAGGATGCTTAGAGCCCGCAGAGTGAGTTATCAGCATATTTAGGCGAGCTCAGAAACCTCATCAGGGCACCTTTAAGAGCTAGGGGTCATAATATTTCGGATAATTGAAACCCCACGTAGAGTGTGCTAATCCGCTTACGAACATAATCGAGAGTTTTGAATATAATTCTTAACTCTCTTTTTAAATTTTCCTTCTACTTCTACATAGATCAGCGCCGTTTCTGGAGGCAACGAAAACTGACGACACTTCCAGTAAGCACTGTTTCTAAAGACCGTGGATACGCAACTGCGGGTTGCTACGGCAACCTACGTTCACGCAACGCGTCTCAGCGGGACGCAAGTCGTCGTAATGCTGTCAGCCGTGCGTACAAGGGATGGTTGGAATTCAAAACAGAAATTGATTTTCAAAGGAAGTGTTTTATTAACCGAAGAACGGAGAAGCAGGGTCCGCAAGGAGTGCTCTTCGATATTCGTTTGGCAGACACTTTTTTCGTTCACCTAGTTAATTGACTGGCAGACCTCGGAAAGATTAGTTTCCAAACAGAACGGTTATTGTACAATGGCTTTGCTGCTCACGTCTGTTCCACCAAGCAAAGTCACATGGTTCAAAGTAGGGCTAGGTGATTGATCAATTAACCTTCTGATTAATGGAGCACTGCTTTATTCGCGAATATTATTTAACCGGCTAACCGGTTTCCTCTTGATTCAATTGAATCAAGACAAAAATAAACAATTTATTTTCACGCTTCTCTTACTGTTTTGCTCCTCTCCCCCCGAACGCAAACAGTATCCTGTTCGTCAACAGGAAGCTCCCAAATGACAGCAGTCACCGTGGTTAAACCAGGGATTGTTCCAGCTTTGAGGCTGTGTCAAATTCTCAAAAAGCCTCCCTTTTCTTGGCTGGGATTAAAAGCCGTCGGCGTCCGCGACAGGCAGGAAGGAGCGTGGCGGAACGCAGAGAGAGAGAGAGAGAGAGAGAGAGAGAGAGAGAGAAGAGAGAGAGCAGGATGCCTGCAGGCGGAGGGACAAAAGGGACAAAATACTTAGGGTCAGCAGCTTCATTTTCGCTAATCTAGCAGCGCACCCAATCAATGGAAGACCTGTTGGGATTCGGGCTCATTCCCTTGCTCTTCTGGCGTCAACGACCACCTACAATCTGAAGCTGACTCGGAGGCACTCAAAAACACATTTTTTTATGATAGGTTCTTGAGGTTGGTCCTACCGTGTGGGCCCTGATAAATAGGATTTACTGTTTTCGGAGTTCATTTCTTGTGAAATTCGACGTTGTTTTTTTTTTTCAGAGTTTATTTTTCGCTGGAAATTCGGGTTTTATCGGAGTTTATTGTTTTTATCCCGAAGCTTAAAAAAAGCTTGAAGTTTAATTTTACTCTCTTTTTATTTTTATAAATAAAAATAATTAATATTCAAAAAACGTATACTAAATCTATACTTAAAAGAATCACCGGTGTCGATAGATAATTTTGAAGCTGCATTTGTCATTGGCGCCCTTGGGATTGGCACTGTACGAATTGACCCACGACAAATCTCTGCAACAAGTTTCAGATCAATAATAGCCAAACTCTAGGACGTATAAAACATTCAGCTCACCCGACACCTCCCCCATCCTATGAAATATACAGGTTCACATATTTCACTGTTATAAAAACATAACCCTTCCTCCCTTTAAGAAGCACAAATATATTATAGTCCAAACTGTAAACCGGAACAGTGACTTTTGTCGAGGTCCAGAAGTACATTGGCTCATTGATACTGTACGTATATTGACGAGTAAAACAAAAAACTCCCTTATGTCAACCCCCCCCCCCCCCCGGGGGAGGGGGAAGGGTTGACATTAAAAATTTGACAAAGATTGCAAACAGAAAATTGAATTAGTCACCTGTTAGGATTACTAGACCTGTGCTTTGAGAAACATTATTATCAAAATACCGTCTTTTTTACTTTTTAATTTTTTCATCCTGACCTCATAATTATGAGTGTTTTGGATGAATCCGAATTGCCCAAGATTTTACCGGCGAGTGTTTTTTTTTAGTTTATATAATTTATCCGAAAAACACGGAACCCTAATAAGGTACAACCGACGTTGCCACACCTCTAAAAGGAAGTTGACCTTCAAAATGGCCCTACCAATCTCCATGCCTATAAGTAGCGACGGACCGTGTTGTCGACGAGTCAACAGAAAAACGTGCGCGTGTAAAGGGGTGTCCAAACAGTATATCGCAAAACGCACGACTCCGACAAATCGTGCGGCGCTCCGCTTCCGGTCGTTTTCTTTGCCGGGGGAAAACATCCCCCGTCAAATCTTTCCTCGCGATTTGACGGGGGAAGTTTCCCCCCGGTAAAGAAAAACCACCGGCAACGACTCATATACGTCTATTTGAGAAGATTCCTCTCACTCCAAAATGGGGCGGATTCCATGGAACCCGCCCACGGCTTTGGTGTCGGAGCATTAATAGTGCACTCAATCTCTTGGGTTGCCCAAATGAGTAGGTAAATGCGCGCACACTGTTGATAGGATGGCGTTCAAAATATTATTAATAAATTTTCCCACAATTCATAATCATGAAAACTCTAGTTCCTGACACGCGTTTTAACGTCTTTCGGTAAATACCATACGTCTGTATAAGGCGTCCTATACGTTGCGAGAAGGCGTACTGAAGTAATCACACTTCATGCGACACGTTAAGTGGAAATAAAAGTGAAAGTAAAATGTTTGAAACACCATTTCTCGCTCACAGACACTGGAAAGCACACTCCTTGACACTGCGCCATGACGACTTGAGTGACTTTCCGAGTTTTACTCTTTGGCAAGCATCAAGCTTTCCACTTCGAATAGTACCCCAACTGGGCACATCCTACCACTACAGAATTTAATGTCAGTCCATTAATACTGAAAAAAAGGGGGAAAAAAACCGGCGATGGCTCGTTCGCGGTAACTGTGTCGTGGAGTGTATTTCATACGCCGGCAAATTAAACTGCTCTGCAGCTTGTTGCGATTCGTTTGTTGCTGTTCAGGTTTGGTGACGATTATTCTCACGATTAGTTTTTAAGTCAAAACATTATTAGCTGAAGCACCACTAATCTCGAGTTTTTCAGAAATGTTCGAAATGCTGCTCTGAGGGCTTTTGTAAATTAAGATGCTGATGTTTTCATCATTCTCATTAGTTGCTCTTGCCGAAGGTCGTCGCGTTTGTTAATTGTCTTCCATCGATTCTTGACGTGGCTTAAAATGTACATGCCACTCACAAATTTGCGTTTCTCCTTGATCACGGTCGGTCACCGAACGTTTGCTGTAGCGGTTTCGGGGTTTCTGATGTGGTCTTCTCGATGTTTACTCAAGATATAATGCACCCACGCTGCCCAAGATTATTATAAGTTTTTTTTTACTTGGTACGAAAATCGTAATTAAGCTTTTTACACAAAGGAGCGCAGCTTAGAACCACTTTCGCTCCAGAGAGTTACTTTTAGCATACTAGCTAGTAAAAAAGCCGGGAAGTTTATTCGAGAAAAAATGGAGTAAGACAGTAGTGCCAATTTCGGCCCTTGGCGCGTTTTTTATTGACGACGTCGCCTTGTTTACGGAAGAAAGATAGAGAGAAAGTGGGGGACAAGTTTAGGAAAACACTGCTGGGTGATGCACGCGCTAGCCTTGCCCTTAGCTGGTTTTCAGGTTTGCTTACCTAATATAGCGTAATCAAATCTGGGCGCCGGCTAAAGGCCAGCACGTGAATCACTGCCCCCCCCCTTTCCCTCATCCTCCGCCTGCACCCGTAAAACATGCGATGGGACGTAAAACGAAACGCGAAAAGTGCCGGAATTGCCCGTGTTGTCTTACTTCACAACCTTCTCTGAATAAAGGTCGGTTCACACAAGGGCGTTTTTATACGTTACCTTACGTTACGACCATTTATGACCGCTTACGCCGCGAGTCACCGGGGGCCGTGCTTCCGAATGAAACATGGCGACCGGTCCAAGGAGTACCTTTGCACGCGACTTACGAAACATGAATGTCCCGGTGACTCCTTACGTAACGTAAGAAATCGTAAGCAAACGCCCTTATGAGAACCGACCTTAAGCTGACGGGAAGGATCACATGGAGTCACACTGCGGTAGCGCGTTTTGTTCCTGTTCTATGATGCGGGTTTTTAAACTTTTTGTTAGCACTTCGTATTTGGATGAAACGATTTTGCTAACATACCAAACAGTATGTTGTTTTATTACTTGCAAGGTGCCCCACTAACCGGCCTCTAAAGAAATAAAAAGCAAAATTGTAAATATGGAAACAAAAGCTTCAAAAGCGGGCACCCCTGAGCATCTATCTCTCCACAAGTTTGCTTTAAAACTGACACCCACTAAAAAAGTATGTTTATTTTTTTTTGCCAGGCGATTTAGTATGGTGTTAGAAGACTACCCAATTAATGTTTTGTTACTGAGTCACGTACATTTTTAATAAATTAATGAAATGCAACTGCTCCAAGCCGAAATCGCAACACGACGGAGTCATGGCTGCGACATATCCACAAGAAAGGAGGGAAAATATATAGAGGAGAGAGATGCCGGAAGTCACATAGCCACACCCGATCACATTTGTTTTCCTGCCTTGCAGAAGCACACGACAGTTTTAACATTGTAATGGTCAAGCACACAAGGGGGACTCCTCGTTCGCTGTAAGTGCAGCCCGTCGACCATAGATAAGAACGTTTGTTGCCCAATTTCTCTGCTGCGCAAGGCACTCCCCAGGCTCGAAGTTGGGCAGCACCACGCGTTTGTCACATTCGCACCTAGTACAGAAATTGCACGAATGCATTTTCAACACCGAGTACGCACCTCGTACCTGACGTTTGCGCGTTGTCCAAGCTCTCACCAATTCGTGTTCGTAAGACGAGCGATGTCTTCAGCCAGGAGAAGGGGCGACGACTCGGCGACGTCTTCGTGCGAATCAGCTTGGTGGTCGGGCGTGTCGTACGGAATAAATCCTAAATGTTTTGATCGGTAAAAATTTTCTCTTTCTAAGGCTAGACAGATTCGCCGGTACAGCGAACGGCGGTTCTGAAGTAGAGGTTCCACGCCCGTCGTCCGCCGCCATCGCTTAGTCCACTTCGTCTAGCCGTCCAGCCCTCGACTCCCGCTCTCGAGATCCCGTGATACGACATCATGTTGATAATAACGCAATGCATGTGCCTCCTGCACTCTGCAATTTTGTTTTTCAATCCACGTATTTTCAGTTTTTAGAAGCCACAAAAATTGGGTTCCATATTTTTGTTATAATTTTGATTATTGAGTGTGTGCGTTCGATGACTGATTACTTTGATTATATTTGGTGGTTAAGTCTGAATGGGCATGGGACCACAAAGAAAAGAGTAAACTCGACTCAAACTGGCCAGTTCTCGATCGGTAAATTTCGATAGGGAAACGGAAATTTTGAGGCGAAAATTGTGTCATCTACAAATGAAAACCTTGGCTAGCTTAAATATGCAAAGTTCAAAGTTTATTGAGACAACCGTCGAGGAACACAGTTGTCTGGGGGCCATCACAAAAGGCGTTGACATGCCTGACAAGGCGACAGCCCCCCCCCCCCCCCCTCCTCCCTCCTTCCCAGCCAGGTGATCCGCATGCCAGACAAAATGAATGTCTGACAGAGGACGAAAAACTACTTGATCAGGACAACTCAAACAAAAAAAAATCCATTAGCAGGAAAAAACACAATGCATAAAAAGATAAACCCAAGAAAATAAATCCAGATTGTCCCTCACGCCGTGACAGAAAACAACGACTCATATTCTTTTTTAAGCCTGCACAAACACGGCAGACTATCCGGCCACGCGCAACAACACAGCCGAGAAAATGACATCAGCAAGATGTAAGTTTAATAACCATCTCTACAGCAAAAAGAAAAAAAAAAGAAAAAAGAAAAAGAAATGTTTGCATGTAAGAGGTGCAGTGTCTCTCTTAAAGGCCGACTAGCAACCAGAAAGGAGGAAACTTCTTTCAATTCCTCCATTCCTCCTTTCTGTACGAGAAAGAGGGAGACATCCTCCTCCCTCCTGCGGGGAGTAGCTCAGAGATCCGCTCCTGTGCGGAGAGGAGGAAAAAGAGCGCGAGGGGGAATTGAGAGAAGGAAACTGGGGACAGGTTTTTCTGCCCGGCAGAAGACGATTGTGCAAGTCAGCCTTTAAGCTAAAGGTTATCGACTATTCAATTTTTTCCAGAGTTTACATTAAGCGTTGCAACACATGTGTACTTATTGCAATGCAAAACGTCATTTTTTTCTTTTTGTGTTAATTTGCTATTTTTTCTTACCCAAAATATTGCTTGTGGCCCTCAAGTTTTGAACAGCGCCCCTGGAGTTCACTATATCGAATGTATGGATAGCGTTCCAGTTTTGCATCGTCGTGCTCACTCACGTTGCTCATGAAAACTAAGCTATCACGAGCGATGACATTTGTCAATATAAATATGGGAGTGAATACAGACAAAAAAATTGAAGGAATTCATTTCTGCCTTTTCATAGAATCTACAGGTAACTGTATTTTGTCAATTTCAGATTTAGTTTGGTTATTTCAAACGCTCTGCTAGCGCACGTAAACAGACGTTGCAGATGCACACGTACAACTGTAGAGTGCATAATCAAAGCTAAAGCGCCGCTTTGTGCCAGCATTGCACGATCTAACCTTTTGGGTCTTGTGGAAGCACTCGTGCCAACCCTGACCGACAGAAACACGCCTATGTCTAAAATTGACGTTTTTTCGACGTAAAGCTATATATGGCGGTTGTGGAACGCTGTTTGAATGGAGACTTGACGGTACACAGGCGGTTGGTATTCGCTCACATGTCAAATGCTTTTGGCTCCTTGGTGGACCGCGAGCAAGGAATCTTTGTTGTGATACACGGCGACCCCAATTGTGCGCCTTTTGAAGGGAACGCTTAAATCGGCTTCTTAACGAGTTTTGATGTAACAATTAAGGCAGCGTTGTAGTTAGGTGGTTCATTTATTTCGTAAAAATATGAAAGGATGGGTTCATCTCTGTAAGAACATAAGAAGATATAGATTTGTTTTTATATGCTAAAACTAGTATGCGCAGAACCACCAACCCTCTTGAAAACAAAAGAGAACGTTTATACAATATCTTTCCAATAAACGTAACATAACTTTTATGTGAAGTTAGTACGCTATGTACTCGAATGTTCTCATATGTTTATTGAATACAAACTCTGTACCTGCCTAATAATTCCTACGATCTCTTCAGAAACGTAACCAAATGGTTTGCCGAGGGGCTAGCGAAAGGTCGAGATGGCGGCTGACTCCTTGAAGAAGGCGAACGTTTTTACGTACCAGAAATAAAAAAAAAATGGTTATAGTTACCTTGTGCTGATGCAACCCTTATCAAAATGAAGTCCTCTGGGAATATGAAGAAGCTGTGTAATATAAAAATGATCTTTCTTTATTATTCTTTTCGCGAAACCAGATGAAAAGCTTCTGGAGAAAGTAAAATGTCGTTTTATTTTATTCGTAGAGCCTAAAACCACGACGCAAACCCATATATGCTGAATTACACGCGGTGATTTGTTTCAGTGAAGCTTCCATTGAAGGTTGTAAGTTCGTTGACAGTTCTTTATTATATAGTTCTAAATTCATCGCTGGTTCATAAGTACGCATATATAAAAAAGGTAGCATTACTATTTTGTACCGCATATTGTTTCATTGTAGATATAATATCTTGGTATCTCCAAATGGTGACCAGTCTTATTCAAGGTTTCGTTGTAAGTAGAATGGCAAGTTTCGTTTATCCTGGTTGCATTCGTCGATCCAATCATCCACACCTGCAAAGCTGAAACGAAATTGTTCGCCGTGAATGTACATAGGGAGTTCTAGAATAGCGCACTAAATTTTAGCACACGTTTAATAACCCGTGCAAAAAACAAAATCTTCTGCGCTAACTAACATTGGCGCAGACTAGAGATTTCAAATGGTTATCTAAACAACCTCCCCCCCCAAAAAAAAAAAGAAAAAGGAAAAACGTGAGCATTTTTAACGGCATTAAGACACCCAGCAATAGTCACATCTTTAATTGTGCATGCGAAGTGCTATAACTAAATTATGAAACCAAACTTTCGCCTTCAATAACACTTTATATTTGTTTAACTATAAGGATACGACGTGAGCGGTCGTCTGGCCGAGTACGCTCCCGTCAACGTCCTTGGCTCACGTCGACACGACCACGCGTCGCCTCGGCAAGAGCAGTCTCGTATTCACCTTATAGCCGACAAGCGTTTGCCTGTCGCAACCAGTATGTGTTTGGTGATCGTCGCCTTCCATGCCATATCTTCAAAATCTTTTTAATGCATTTTCTGCAGGGGTGAGGGAAGCGCATATCTGTATTGAAAATTGTTGTCGCGACGAGGACACCTCTGCCGCGGCCATGCTTGCCGCGATGATGCGTCTCGCGAGTTTCGGTGTCGAACGCGGATAATCACGTCTTTAGCGCTTTCCCATCCTCTCCTTTCCCTTTAAATGCTGTCGCATTTAAAGGAAAAAGGTTATTTCGGCGCGTTCGAAAATATCGGAAAGTGCTGAGCGTAGGTGCACTAATGAAAGTGTAATACAAACAAGCTGTCACACAATTAAAAAAAAGTGTTTTTTTTTGCATGTTGGGACATCTACGCGGACACCTTATTTGTACTACTGACCTGCAAAATTACAATTATATAAAGCTCTATTCAGGCCTAAGCTCGAGTACACGCGTTTATTTTGGGATCTTGGGCATGTAACACTAACAAACGTTTTTGAATCTATTCAAAACCTCGCCAACCGTTTCATCATATCCAGTTATTTTTGTACTGCTGTCGTTTCATCAATGATATCAACACTGGACTTACAGGACCTCGCTTTACACCGCAAGTTATCTTCGTCTCTCTCCTCTCTTACGTCAAATTTATAATTCTATCCCGACTCTCAATGATCAGTTGTTTCTTGGCGCACCATATGGGCCAACTCGCACCGATCATAAGTTGAAGGTTGGGGCATCAGCATGTCGTACGAACATCTATTTTGGCTCCTTCATCCCGGGAACATCAAACGAGTGGAACCACCTTCTTGCCCCTATCGCTACCATCTCTGATCCCACCTATTGCAATGAAGACGCCACGCCAAAGATTTTATATGTTATAACCATTTTTCTTTCTAATGCATCTGTGCCTTGAGAGCATGAAAATAAATGAATAAATGAATACCACGGAGATGACAAGGCCTGCTGATTGTGCCAAACATTAATGAATCCCCCACCCTCCACAAGCGACAAACGTGCCGAAGGCGGCAGACACGTTCGTCACGGCGTCGCCACCTGCTAGCGTCATGCTCGTTGTGAGACGCTGCAAGAAGGCCCTGGCGGTGACGCTGACGCGAGAAAGGCGGGGCTGCGTGGATTCACTATAGTGAAAAAGTGTGCGTGTGCGCGTGTGCGCGTGTGCTGTGTGCGTGTGTGTCGTGTGTGTGTGTGTGTGTGTGTGCGTGTGTGGTGTGTGGTGTGTGTGTGTGTGTGTGTGTGTGTGTGTGTGCGTGTGTGTGTGTGTGTGTGTGTGTGTGTGTGTGTGTGTGCGTGTGTGCGTGTGTGTGTGTGTGTGTGTGCGTGCGTGCGTGTGTGTGTGTGTGTGTGTGTGTGTGTGTGTGTGTGGGGGGGGGGGTGAAAGGCACAGGACTTGAATCCTGGGCAGTATTGACAGGGCACGCGAGAGCACGAATGCTTCACACTCTACATCGCTACTACATTGAGTACTAACTGTATCGCACTGCTATGCTCGCGTCGACCACACGGGCTGCCATATTTGAACCAAATTTTTAAACTCTGGGAACATTCAGTGTCTCTAGCAACTGGCTTTTGGGACTGCGATGACACTATGAAATAACAAGTCGATGTTGAAGTGACGTTCAGCAGGGGAAGCATTAGACCCAGATCGCGTAGCACCCAAGGTTTTGCTCCTTTCGACCGGTGAAGATGTCTCTACTAGTGCCGTCGCATCGAGATAGATGTGCTGTTTTGTTCGTCCTAGAACAAAACAGCACATCGAACCGGCGGGACTGTCACTGCGGAGTGAGCGTCCGACACCGCCGCCAAACTAGGAAGACGGGGGGACAAGAGTGCCAACATTACAATCGAGGTCAGCGTTTGGGCTACTGATGCAGGGAAGGTCCGCGGGCATCTTTTTTCTATTCAGCAAGGCAGCTGTCGGGGGCATGCTGGAGCATCCTGGCCAGGTAGGGCAAGTTCAATGCCTTGCTAGGTCTAGCCCGTAGACGAGCACATGCCAAGGCGTCACAGGAGACTTGATTCCGCTTTAGGGCGAGGTCATCAGCACTGGGGCGCACACAGGCAGTGAACACGACCGAGCTGTCGAACGGCTACGCGCTGTTGCAGCATATTGGAGAGCTTCTGCACTGTATGCCTCGGCGATTGGTAGTATCGCTCACGGCGGTAATCGCAATCGTCTCCAGCGTCCGGCGAGCTTTGAGCACACGCAGATGCCTTTTTAAGCGCCTTCTGACGTCACACTGTTCCTCAAGCACGAACAACGTAGGCAGCGATTTTAGAGCGCGGCTCTTAGGCGCCCGTTTCCGGCTTGAGCGGCGTCGCCGTCGGCGTCGGCGTCGGCGTCGGCGTCGGCGTCGCCGTCGCCGTCGCCGTCGGCGTAACCGCGCGGTGCATGATGGGTAAATTTCCCCGCTAAATTTAGCGAAAAATTTTCCCCGCTATATCTAGCGGAAAATTCTCCCCGCTAAATTTAGCGGAAAATTTACCCGCTAAATCTAGCGGGAAATTTTCCCCGCTAAATCTAGCGGGAAATTTTCCCCGCTAAATCTAGCGGAAAATTTTCCTCGCTAAATTTACCGGAAAACTTTCCCCGCTAAATCTAGCGGAAAATTTTTCCGCTATATTTAGCGGAAAATTTTTCCCGCTAAATCTAGCGAGAAATTTCCCCGAGCGGAAAACTTCCCCCGCTAAATCTAGCGGAAAATTTTCCCCGCTAAATTTAGCGGGGAAAATCCCCCCCCTCCTCGAGGTCACGTGACCCCCAGGCCACGTGACCCCCCCCCTGTGCCTTCCCCTCCTCCTCAAGAGCTGCGCTCCAATTCGGCATTACAGGGAGTTGTAAACGGCTTTCATTTTTTTAACGAATAGTCGCGGAAAAGTTCATAAGAGGAATTGGACCCTTGGTGTAGGATTTTATTTTATATCACGCAAAAGTTAAGAAGATTTTTCTCCGAATACCGAAATGTTCGTAACTTTTGTCGAAGTTATATTCTTTTTATATTGTAACATACGAGGTTTGATCAAAAAGTTCCGGGACTGACTTTGTAGCGTAAAAAGAAAGGGCAGCACAGTTTGTTCAAAGCTTCAGCGCAAGAGGCCTAGTAGACAGCTTCGCTGTAAAATCGGTCCTAGCCAGACATGTACACGTTACCACAAAAAAATGACTAAATACCGTTACTCGTTACAGGCTCAAAAAGTAACTAAATACGTTACTTGTTA
>JAZHYW010053609.1:0-81499 GCA_037355805.1 Ixodes ricinus
TCACCATATATATTCTGAAATCTAGATTATAAAATACCTTTCACAATATATATGATGACGGTGCAACTGAGCCTAAAGCAATATTATTTTCAAAATGTTAGGAAAGTTTTAGGACAAACCCTTTCAGTCTGCCTTTTATAGAAACTCTGAGCGGCAAGCACAACGTTTGCTTTCCTGACCAATATTGTTTACACTAAGCGCCGTGATACAGGCGAATAATAATGCAGAAAAGAGTAACCTTCGTATTCAGTTCGGATATGACCTAAAATAGAGTGCATTAAAGTGCACCTTTTCGGCGTAGCTTGGCGCTTGATGCTTGTTCTTGACAAGATGCCCGTCAATTCAATTTGTATATAAGCATCACCCTTGCTAATTGGTGATTTGTTGTTAAATACAACAAAGTGGGATTTCATAGTCTACCCGACATTACAGCTACATAATTGGTCACTTTCTGACGGTCTGCGTGCGCAATCGTCATAGTTCTGCCACGCGCCACTGTGTATGTACTTTGTTCTCATCCAGCCCACAGACACATAAAATTGTTGTTCATCAAATAAAAGAAGCAACAGACTTCTATATGTTTGAGAAGTTGAATACGCGTCAAAAACACAAATTATTTAAACCAGCTTAAAAAAAAGTGCATAAGTTTTTCTTAAGTTACTTATACACGTGCCTCTCGTGGATGAAAATCGCCGGAAAAGAACTTTATGGTGATATAGGCCCTTTATTTATGTTGTAAAGTCTTCAGGTAGTAAGAAAATATTTGTTATTGTCATCAATCAATTTGAATGTATGAAGTTCACATAACCGCTTCAGACCGACACGGAGGACGATACTCGAAAATACGCCATCTGTTGAGTCTGCGGAACGTGCTTATTTGTTCGCTGTTTGACAGTGTGAAGCACCAGGTCGCGGGGTATGCCAAAAAGAACTGTGTGCTCACGTTATAGATCTGAAGGCAAATGCACGAAATGTGCAGAGAGAGAGAGAGAGAGAGAGATCATAAATTATATTCTCCTAAATAATGCCATATATACACGACGCCTTACTGTAAAAAGAACTATATAGGGATGCATGTTTTAAACGTAAACAGATTTGACGGAACTCCGTCTGGTTGGGTGAAAAAGTTGAGAAATACAGACCTTCACAAACCAAGTCCTAAACATTTAGTGGCCCGACGTTTCAATATGTCGGGCTCAATAGGTCGACAGCCACTTAACCGTCGGCGTGTGTCAGCGGACTAGGGAACTTGAAGAAGAAAAACTGAGTGAAGCAAACGACAGACCGTAGATAGAAAAGAAGCTGCTGCTCTCCACGTGCAAATAGTCGCCCTTAATAAGAAAAACGGTTTTGAAACGTCTGACTTCTTACTCTTCAGGACTTGGTTGGTTATGGTGCGTATTTCTCTAGTAGAGATGCGTGTAATGATGTTCCTAATTACACATAAATATCGCAAGGAACAGACGATATATTTATAATTTAAATCACATTAGAACATCGGACTGCACGTGCTCGAAACTTCGCAGAATACTGTTTCGGGAGGCTAAAGTGATATTTGGTTTTACGGGCACTTGTTTTGTGGCCTGATTTTACAACTCCGTGCTTTATCAGTCATGCGCGCTCTAACATTTTATGAGGCTGCAGCATATCATCGCGAGACTGCTATATATAGTGCACAACTTTACAATTTCGACGTCCCCTTTTGCTATACTTTGTTTCAGCTTAAAGGGGCATTGCAAAGGGACGAAGAAAACCAAATGCTGCTTCGAACGGCGTGCCTATCATTATCAAACATGAGGGTTCAGTGACGACATTGGTCTAGAACGTCGGATAATCATGACATAGAATTCTAGAGGTAGAACTGGCTAAATAGGCGCAAGTTACCCCTTATGATCCTTTCAAGCACTTGACTCTCAATCATACATTTGCTTGGAGCACCCGTAAATTGGTGGGGCGCTCACATCTTCTAAACTGGATGTTAATTTCCAACACTTAGGAAGATCGCTCATGGTTGTTTCACGCTCTTGTAGTTTAGAGCAGTATGTACTGTACATAACGCGTTTTCGGTTTTTGGTTTTGTTCTAGTCATGACACCACTGTTGTAAATAAAATTTTCTAACCAGGTTCTCTGTTGGCTCAGACCAATAACGTCATCAACAGAAGAAAATGCGCTCAAAATTTTGAACCTCTTTCAGCTATTATGTTCAAAATACACCAGATTTCTTGTTTATTTTATGTTTGATGTGTTGCTAGAGTCCCAGCCATTTACTCGAGCGAAAGCAATGCAAAAGAAAAAAATGGCCAGAAACGCTTTGCATGGCCCCTTCAAGTCCAGATGCAGCCTATGCTACAAACAAACACTAAGATTTTGGCTAGGTACAAAGATAAAGTGTCGCGAGAACTACACGAGGCATATGAAATTACGACCAGGGAGAAATGTTTAAGTGACACGTTCCCCTATTTATCTACGAATGAGTTTCAAATTCTGAAACGCGGGCTGAGCTGATAGGGTAAACCAGGGTGCCTCAATGCCCATGAAGGCACCCTAGGGTAAACAGGGTTTTTGTGGCTAAATAACGTGTGAAGTTTCAATAAACTGCAGTTGAGAGTCCGCCTTGTCCTGTTTCCCTTCGTCCGTGTCCCTGTATTTTTTCGGCGCTTTTTGTTTGCAATGAACCAACTGGCCCAAATCTCCACTTTATCATGCCACAAGCACGAGCCTTTGGTCCCAAACACTTGCACTGCAGGAGCGCGCGTGCTTGGACACTGAAAGCCCGGAGCTCGCTTTTTTAGTTTCTGATACGCTTTCACTTAAAGTGAAACGAAGTATTGTGTTGAGGACATCACATTTGAACAGAAAACTGAACTGTTTAACATGGTTTGCAAGTGACATCATCGCACTATATGCGAGTGGTCAGAGATATTTTTTTGCTGAGAATTCAGATCCCGAGTTCAAATTGCTGAGAAATTCAAATGCACGCTGCAGAAGGTTCGCGCTCAGTGCAACCAATGTATTCAGAAACAAAAATTATTCTTGGCTTGGTGCAGCGTCGTGAGGAACAGCGCGAGCGTCTGACACTCAGAAAACGCGCTTTCTGGTAGGAGTGATTTCGCAAACGAAGTAGTTTTGCAGGATTACACTGTCTGCTCTGTGCCGAAGATGCGGAGCAGAGGAACCTTTACAACACAGTAGGTTTTTAAACCCCCCCCCCTTTTTTTTTTTCATTTGACGAAACTCCTTCAGAGAATACTTTTTATTTTTGAGGGACTCCCTTCTTTGTTTGAGGGTGCCAATTCGACAATTATATTTCTGTCATTTGTTAGCAGTAATTCTCTATTTCTTTTATTTTACATCCAAAAACTGTAAAGTTTAAACAAAACTGCGAGAATTTGAGCGGCTGCCGACTTTCGGCTGTCCCTCAAAGGCCACTAGAATCTTTCTTTTCAGGTATCCCTGCCATACACACTTGTAGCTCTATTTCTCGTCAGATTAATACGCCATATTTAGTCTTTTCAATGCTTCTATTCTCATGGACAACTTTCTCAGGCAGTTCAGCAACAACGAAAACATGTTTGAGCGCCTCAATGATGTGTACATGTAAAATAGTTCATGCAACAGTTTTTGCACTTTCAGTAAATACTACTAAGAGGTAATCCCTGACGTTGATAGCTTGCAAAAACGACCATTAGTTTTCCTCTCTGCTCAATGGCAGACGCAGAAAAAATAAATGAAAGAAACAGCTTTCCCTCCTCAACTCGCTATTAGAACAGGCGGCAATGTGATCTGACGCTAATTGTATGCCGCTAGTGTTCATCATAGTCATGCGCTGGGGTTGGCAAAGAATAAAGCATGGGTTGAGATTTAGGCTTTATTAGAGTTCGGCTATTCTCATTTGTGATTGAACACGAGCCAACACGAATGTTTGGCGATGCTGATTGTCAGGAACCCGAGCACTCGGCTCAGGCTCATGACAGCCGAGTACGTCACGGTGTCGTACGACTCGCGGTGAAAAGTCGTGATGGCTAATGCCCCTGAATAAAAAGGTAGCGACATCTTCTCCCTCCTCCTTTGACGCGCACATCTTTTATCTTTATGTTTTGCTTTTTTACACCCGTGCGTCGACTGTAGCGCCGCCTGGTTCGGACCAAGATAGCATACGGCCTTCCTTTACTTGGGTCAGAGCGCAGTCAAAGGCTGAAAGACACGCAAATACATACACACAGGCTAAGAGCGCACTGTTACTGTCTACAAGCCTCGAAGGATGTGCTCAAGGAAAGACGATGAAAGCCATGACGTTGCACAGTTGGTGTTATTTGATTGGCGACATAAGCTCATAGTATGCACTGCACTCCGACAGCATAGGCATTCCTTCTCCCTCCTCCTCTGACGCTCAAACCTTTTATCTTTATGTTTTGCTTTTTTACACCTTTGCGTCGACAGTAGCGCCGCCTGGTTTGGCCCAAGATAGCAGGCGGCATCCTTCAAAGGATGTAGCTACTTTTCTGTATAAATGGGCTTCAGTTATGGCGTATGTGACGTCACGGTGTCAACAACGCGAATACATCTATATTCCGTTGCAACTCAAGAAGGTAGGGCGAGGGAAAAGAAGGCCGGGGAGGAAGAAGCAGACGAAACGTTGGAGAAGAGAGGGGAAATTGACGTTCTGAATTTAAGTCGACTTAACGCGGTGAGTAATGCGACTACGCCACGGGGCCACGTGACGTGACATTATTTGACACCATGTCTTGAAACCATGGCGTCACGTGACCACGTTACACAAGATTAATCGTTGTGCCAATACAAAAGCGCCACGAAAACCCACAATTTCTTATACATTGCAATTCGATTGATGACAATTTGATCACTACATAGAAATGCCAGTTGCCAATTTTTACTTCTTAAACACTCATTTTGTAATAAAAAAATTACCGTGAACCGTCTTGAACCGGTTACCGTTATGTTTTTTTCCGGTTCAGTTCCGGTTCAGTTTCAAGATGGCGGCGAGGATTTCGGTTCGGTTCAGTTCCGGTTCGGCTAAAAATAACGGTTCTGTTCCGGTTTTCGGTTCGGTTCGGTTCCGGTTCGACACTCTGCGTGCTGAGTCCAAATATCACAACTGTTTGACCCAGAATAATCACTAAACGGGGAAAAAAAGCGAAGAAACTAGAAGCGATCGCCGTAGTGGCACGCCATAGGATAGTCACGCGTGACACTTCACTACGTCATAAAAGGACCATCTCGGTTCTTGCTTGCTCCGTCGCTTGCGGAAGTAGTCGGGCGACGAAGCTTCGATCTGCTCTTGTGAATCAGGTTCAGCTTCTGATCATTCAAAATCTTTCGGTGGATCAGAAAGGGGAATGTGTCTCAGGGGACCCTGGATGTGACAAAGTACGCGTTCCAGCCGTTGGCAAAGCAGAAACATGACCCCCTGCAGTAATGCGGGCAGACACGAGGAACCGCTTGCTTGTACTGACTGCTACTTGTGTGTAACGTAAAACGTCGACAATAAACGGAGTGCGCTGATGCGTCAGGTCGGATTAGCGTGAATCTCCCCGAAACGGTCGTCAGAGGACAAGACTTCAGCACAGATCGGCCTTCATGCTTGGCAGCTGCTAGACACGTGAGCGTGCAGACTGCATTGTTCACCAAGGCTGAAGTAGTTCAAGGGGATGGTATTTGCGTTTCCAAATCGTTTTTTTTTTTTTGTTGCTGAGCCTGTTTAGTATTAGTTTCACTGACCGGCACAAATTATTCCTGCGTAAAACGAGGAAGAGGTCGTTATGAACGCAGATCACCTCTTTATCGTGAGAACAAAAACGGAAAAACGGTGTTTAGTGTAATATTTACGCCAGGAGGCACGTTTTAATTCTGGAACGAAACCAAAACTGACCTCGATTTGGACTTAATTTATCTGTATAGGTATTAATTTCAGATTGTTGCACTCAATATGTGTCTCACAGTGTAATTATTGAGTTAAAGAAGTTGTCCCCGGAAACTTTATTTTCTGACATAGGTGTCCGACCCAGGCACTTTCAAATATTTTGGAGAGTTCGGTGTCCCTTTAAGACGGGGTCTTTCATACACCTCAGAGGTAATAGAGAATACTGCATTTGTTTAAAATAATCAGTGCTAATATCTGTGTGTTCTTGGTGCCCTTCTCTTGCTCAGATAATTGTGGTGTGAAATAATTAAATGCGGGCCTTTCGATTGATTTTTGCATATTGCGATGAATAATTCGTTGTTCCCAGCATAATAATAACAGAATCAATACAAATTTTACAAAATATCCCTACGGGTGATGAGTTTAAAGATGATCACAAAACGTATAAATTAAGAACCGCTGTTCTCACTACGAAAACCCAAACACGGAATCCGAGTCAGACACCAAAAGAGAGAGAGAGAGAGAGAGAAGCGTGTGTGCCTGTATGCGTGCGTGTGTGTGTGTGCGTGCGTGCGTGCGTGTGTGTGTGTGTGTGTGTGTGCGTGTCGTGTGTGTGTGTGTGTGTGTGTGTGTGTGTGTGTGCGTGCGTGCGTGCGCGCGTGTGTGTTTAAAGCAACGCGTGACGCATAGGACTTTGTATTACACCCTGCGTTTGACTGTTTGTTTATCTTGCTAACGACGTTAGAGTTTTTTACATGCAATGAAGAAAACAAATTTAGACCTCTCTGGAAAGTCTATTATGGTTAAATGGCGTATTTTTGTGATTGTGGCGTTTTTGGGGGGCCTACATTGCCGCAATTTGTATTATTAATAATAATACAATGAATATATTTAAATACGTAGTTTGTCAAGCTCGAATATAATTTGTTGCTTATGATCTAATTTCAAACGCACGAACAAGTATGACAATCAGAAATGTGGAAATTAATATCACTGGTGCCAATTGCAGCATTTTTAATTAACAAGTTATAAAATAAAAATAGTCTGAAATTAATGAAAACATTCTGGCAAATCTGAGAAATTCATGTAAAATTAGATTAATTGTGGGTAAAGCATAAGGTGCTTTTAAAATCGCAACTTTTGACAGTCGGCAAAACATCAAAAGTAGCTGCCAATCCTTTCAAACCAAATGCTCCATCCCCCCCCCCCTAAACACACACAAACAACTACAAAAAAGCGCATTCGGTACTTATTTTTGTTTTTAATTAACAACTTGTCTAGAACATTTAGTTTCTTTAATTTTTAAGCGCCTTCGTTTTGCCAATTTTAGCCTTTCCAGTTCGAAGGAACGCCTACCCACTTGCACGTCTGCTCACTGCAGAACGTTTTGTTGGCGTTGGAACCCGGTGAAACAGTAGTGCGTTTAGTATTCGCAACTTTCACGGCCCATAGGGGGCGCACTGGTGCCTGTCAAAATGGCTGTCATCTGGATGATCGTCGTAGAACAGCGGTACGTGTCTGGGTCTGCGACGCGTAAGTAATTCTAGTTTTGCTGTATTCGAGCAGTATCAGAGCTTTTACGCTATTTTTTCACGTCAGGAAGGTGTGTGCAAGCCCTTTTATTATGAGGCCAATCATCCAGGAGCTAGGGAGCGCGATTCTCACACTGCGGTACCACCATCGCTGAAAGTTGCGAATTGCGCACACTGAGCGAACGCAAACACTGTGTGTTTGCGTTAGCGTTGCACGTGTTCCACACTGCGCGTGCGAGGAGCCCAAAATTACGGTCTTGGAGCATGGCGACGAGCGCGCATGCGCAGCGTGGAACACGCAACTCTAATGCAAACATACAGCGCTTGCGTTTGCTTCTATACGCTATACTAAAGCTCCTAATAATCTGCAATCCCAACCGGCTGCAGTACTACATCGAGACAGTGAAACGTGTTGATTTGCATTCGGAAATGACATTTCGCGAGCCATGATAACGAGCAGTTCCGATGACTCCCGCTGATCAGGAGAACCGGGGGACCCTCACCGCAGACAGCCCATCCTTGTAATAGTGGTACCCTCTGCGGAGTTGTATTTGTTTGCCACCAATTATTACGCAAATACAGCTTTAGAAAAAGCGGAGATGTGTGCCCAGCAGCCCTCAGCTTGATGTCGAATTTGTGAATGCTTCTTGGGCCTCTGCATTCACGTACTTCTCTTAAGATCTGTTGACTGCATTAGACCACCACCAGGCATTATCATCGTCCGATCGCATTTCTGCGGCACGAACGAATCATTTCACTGACACACGAACAACGGGAAGCACTGCGTAACTTGTGAAAAAGAACTCAATTCGCAGCAGAATGTCGTATGCTTTGTATTTCTCAAAAGCGCTCCTGAAGAGAATATGTACCTATGGAAGGAAACTTTAACAAAATTTATGTTTACGCTTAAAAAATATGCAACCTCAAATAATTTCAGCAACTGTAAACAAAAAAAAAAAGAGTACATGCTGAAACAGGTTTTACCGTGAAAGTCGCATGGTGAAATGCATGACCAGTTATTACAACAAGCCCTCCTCTCCCAAGTGACTGTGTAGCGGAGTAGATTAAGAAACAACAGAAAACAATCTTAGGTAGCAGTGTCGGTCCGGGAAATATGGTCACTTCAACGATATATAAAGAGACCAAAACGAAAACATTAATATAAGGCGGTTAACACAGAAGAGTCAGTGGAATCCCGCTATTTGGCTACGTGATCGCGGCTTTTCCCGTACGTTCACACGCAACTAATAACGTATTAGCTTTTTTTCTATAAGCAGTCGACCTATTATTCCTATCTAGTTTCGTCTCCTCTTTGCGTGTGCCTTTTAATGCCGCTGAACTGACTTCTTACCTTGCAAACATGTTCGGCAGAGCGTCGGGTTCAGGTGAACCTTCTTCAGACCCAAACCCATGCGTACATTGTATTCATATGCGCCGTCCGGAACACGTTCCTAACAAAAACAGTGTACTTGCTCAAACTCGTCTGCTTGCAAAGCGAGAACCCATCCCTTTGAAATCTCGGTGTCGGAGTGAAAAGGGCGGTAAGCGGGAAGAACAACTGCGACGAGCGCTGTTCGTGCAAGCCGACGGCTACACATGAGTACGGCATTGTAAAAGCGTGAGTCAGTTGCTTCGGTGCCACGAGAATTACGCAAACCCGTGAACAAACAAGAGAGCAATAAACAAGTCTGCCGATTGAGTCAAGACCAGAACCGGTCAGCTGATAAAAGCAACCGCTATGTTGCGGCAGAACGACGACGGCTCGAAAATCAGTAGAGCAGCCTACAAGGGAAGCGCGGCCAGCCGGACATTTTGTGACGTCAGCTGACGGGCCTGCTCCTCTTTCCCCTTTCCTTCTGCTTCTGAGGGCGTGGCTTCAGTACTACTTTGGAGGCGCTTTTCCGGTTGATCCACGAATAAAATTACCAAACCAATGCGGAGGGCAAGTTCGTCTGCTTCTCGCGCAGGGGGTAGCGGTGACGTCAGAACGCCGAGCCCTGATTGGCTGATCGCGGTCCCCTATCTGAGCGTCGTCTGCTCCTTTGCAACGTCGTCTGCTCGCAACGTCGTCTGCGTCTGTCTTACCTTTCCTGCGACTTTCGGAAGTGCAGAGGCCAGATTCACGAAACTATCTTACGCCAAAAATATGCGTAAGACAAAACTTAAAAACAAATTCGTATTCACGAACCGAAATTTTCGTAAGTTTTGCGCAGGTTACGACAAAATCCTACGACAGCTCCGAAGCTACGCACTTGTTACGATCAAATCAGCATGGCCGACAGCGTCGCGGTCGCGACGACCAACGGACGTTTATTTTTCTACGTGCGCTTCTCACGCGTCCCGACTTCAAGCAGCAAGAAAAAGTAAAAAGTACTTGAACCAGACCACGACGAACAAGAACGCTGGATCCACAAACACCCGGGAAAAGCTCCAACGGCCACGATTCCACCGACACCGACCAAGCGAACTCGGCAGATAGGCCTAGCAGCCACTCCGACTCGGCGACCGTCTGCCCACGACCGGCTGGCGTGCTGAATGGAATGTGCCCGCGCGACCCTTGTGAACCCTTCCCGTATTATACTGTGATCACTGACCTCAATTTTAGATTAAGAGGTCAATCTCTTCCTCTTGTCATCTCCTTGTTTTCCGAGGCAACGGTGACTCTCGCCGGTGAAAAAGCGGTGAATCTCCGACAGACGCAGGAAAGGTAAAGGAGCCATCGCTTTGACTAGCAGACGTAAAGCAGACGACGTTAACTGCGCCAACCCGCCGACGCCGTTAAAGAATGAGGAGTCTTGCCGCACACGAAAGGAGGGAAAAAGTATTTGGGAGGGAACTTGCGGACACTAACACGCTCACTCTCGGTTCTTAGCAAACAAACCTCGGCGTCTCGGGACACCTCGCCAGTGAGTACTTTGACTTCCTCCTTGATGCGCGTCTGCTAGTTGTTCGACAAAAACAACGAACCGCTCGAGTTATTTCGTCTGCCCTCTCTGAAAGGCGAAGTCGAGCTCGCTCGTAAAGACCTGCACTTCCGAAAGTCGCAGGAAAGGTAAGACAG
The DNA here is from genome assembly GCA_037355805.1 of Ixodes ricinus. Classification (NCBI taxonomy): domain Eukaryota; kingdom Metazoa; phylum Arthropoda; class Arachnida; order Ixodida; family Ixodidae; genus Ixodes; species Ixodes ricinus. Next base: position 10,476 of record JAZHYW010053609.1, read on the forward strand.
ACGCAGACGACGTTGCGAGCAGACGTTGTTGCAAAGGAGCAGACGACGCTCAGATAGGGGACCGCGATCAGCCAATCAGGGCTCGGCGTTCTGACGTCACCGCTACTTCCTTTCTCATGCGCAGAAGACGAAAATGAGCCCACTTGCGAGGCGTATACAATATCCGTGATGACTGAGCTCTAATTAACAAGGCTCGGGTGTTTTTTCTCATATTTAAAACCGCTCCAGCTTTTGTTTAATTCCCCCTTCCCCTTCCTTGTTTCCCATTCTCGCATCTTGAGAAGTGTGGAAAAGAACGCTGTGAGGAACAACACAAGTACTTGCGCATTGGGCATTACCATTCCACATAACTTGTCCTGAGACTCCCGCATTTCGTCCGTCACCTAAAAACTACTAACAAGTTATTGCACTTAAAATTACTTTAAATAATGACCATTGAAGTTAAATTACATGCGCGTAATACAGTCATCCGGCTCACACTGAAATATACTGTTTTTTGGGGCCCTTACATAAATCGTAAATACAACAATGAGAATAATGTCAACAAAGATTCAAAATTTTAGCTTCAATAATATTGAACGACATAACTCGCCTATTAAAGCACCAAACATACCTAACTGTTTTTACACACTGTGCGCTGAAGGAATAGATTGAAAACCTATATTCATACACGAATCAACACTGATAACCTCTCTAGCGCCTTCCCCAGAAACTAGCTCTAGAGCTTCCCATTCACGAAGCATAAATAGCACACGGCTTGTCATCAACTGCTGTAAAAGTTTTTTTTTTCTACTGTACGCTATGGGATTGTAGCAGCAATGGCGCCTCGTGATTTCACGAAGGAGATCCGTTTCCCTGTCTTTGTGTCCGTGGGGCGGTGAGCTAGTTAGTCCCAGAGGCTAACAAATAATCGTGTTGCCCCGAAACAGATCGGGAGGGTTAAGTAGCCTTCCTTCATGGCCTCCGACATCCCTTAGCCTTCCTCTTATTTTATCTCCTGACCAAGAAATGGCGCTACCAAAAACGCTGTTCTCTCGAGAGCCCAGATTTAAGAGAGGGAGCAACTCAAGCCAGTCGACAGCGATTGCAATTTAACACATCTCCTGAGCAGACAATCGCAAGTACGCATGTGTGGCGTTGTCGCTTGGCGACTAGGAAAGCAGGTGGAGAGGCGAAGACGCTTTGAGACGATCCGACGCTTTCGTCACCGCCTCGCAGCTCGCGTTGCAAACGCGGCCCCTAAACCACGAGATCACAATCGATGAGTTGGAAACACCCTCAAAAGGACGCGCAGGTATACGATCTTTGACGACTGACACCGGCGGGGACGATAACTGTTGGCCCGTGGGTCAGGCTTCCTCCTTGCACACCACGTGGCGCGGAAAATTGTCTCGCCACCGTAGTTAGCACTCGCGGTATCGATAGACAAATAGCTGACTTTGGGTTCATTAAATGTTCAATAAAGACCGAGCAAAACTCCGCTCCCCGGTTATTCCATGCATTCATGTAGTACTTTATTTATATTTTGAATGCGCATTCAACGGACGAGCCCGGTCCAGTTCACTTGGTCGCGCACTAAGTGGGATCCGGGTTGCAGCGGCTTCATGGGTGGTGCACGAAATAACCTAATCTCAAAACACCTGTGTCAAAATCCCCGCTGCGAATTCCCCGTGTTATATCCCCCCCCGTCTTCAAAATCCTCGGCTTTCAGAACCCCTTTCTTTTATCCCCTTATCAGTTCCCCCGGCTTCCGTCCGCCCCGCCCCCCCCCCCCCCCCCCAAAGGTTGGTTACAGGACAAAGGAAAAAACCGGAAAACTACAAACACGGCTTGTTGGCCTTAAAAAGCAAGAAGTTAAAAAAATGACAGAACAATGGACCTTTTTCACATACCGACGGCACCAGGCGGTGGCTGCACGAACTAAAAATCGAGGAAGGGACCTACCTGCGCTACCAATCGATAATGGGAGCTACGCTACCAGTTTCTTCGTTCTCTGAGCAGCGGGGCGTGCCCAACGCGCCGTCCAAGTGGGGCATCCGTGGCGTCCACTTAAACGTCGTGTTATTCTTTCCGTCCGCTTTCTTTTTTTGCGTAACACAATTATATGTATGCTGCAATTACGTTTGCTACTCGCTGATCTACGGCCTCCTTCCGAATTTCCTCGATTTTTGGTGCCAACTTCCGCCGCTTGGCATCGGGCGCTCGCGCGTGCGCAGAACGCTTCTCGGAAAGGTCCATTGAGCACTCAAAGAAGCGCAACCTAGAGTTTACCTATACAAAAGAACCTCGACAACCTTTGATGACTTCTGGCAGCGATGATATCATTGCTGTCTAGGATGTTGAGGTCGTAGAGTTTGACACATTTTTCTACTTAAGGAACTTTCCACGGTGAATGTTTCCCAGTCGAGATCAAGATACAGGAGATGGAGGTCGAATTTCTAAAAACTCAAAAAGGGAAGGACGCCGTAATAGTAGATGGATTCAAGTATTTATTTCAGCGAAAGAATAAAGGTGAGAAGACTGCCTGGAGATGTGCCAAATACTGGGAATTGAACTGCAAAGCAGCGGTTCTCACGGAACAAGAAAAAGTAATCAAGCAAACCCAAGGTAAGCGATTTTTTAATAGACTGTCTGATAGCTGTTTAGTTATCCTGAAAGGGGACTGAATTAATTGCACTTATTTAGCACAAATTAAACATTTCTGCTACAGTAATTGATTTTCATCACGTTCATATGTTTCAGAGCACAACCATCCCCCTAATGGCAGCCAACTACGGGAAGAGCGACTCAAAAATAAATTGAAGGAAAGGGTGAGGTCGGAGCCGCATTTGCCAGCACCCCAAGTGTACAGCAGGGAGATCTTGAGCCTTGTGGGTCAAGTAAGTAAAAACATTTTTTTTGTCTTGATATTATTTGTTTCATTACACGAGTATACCTGTGCATTATGTCCACGATTGAGACTTGTTTGTGACGGGACGAATTTGTTCTAGGTTAATGACACGGTAATGGCGGAGCTGCCGACTTTCGAGAGCGTGAGGAGCACCATGTACCGGGAGAAGAAAAAGCAACAGCCAAGCCTACCAAGAAACATGGCCGAGATTAACCTTGGAAGACTCTATACGGAGACACTCGACAAGCGAGACTTCCTGCTGTTTGACATCAGCATAAGTGCAGGCCGTATTCTTTGCTTTTGTACGCAGGAGCTACTCTTTCATTTTGCGGAAGTGGTAGAGGTGTTCATCGATGGCACGTTTTTCTCGTGTCCGTCCTTGTTTCATCAACTGCTCACAATCAGCGCCGTCAAAGAGGGGGTGAGCTTCAACATGGCCTACTTTCTTCTACCTGGGAAGTCTCGAGAAGTATACGTGGCGGCCTTCACGAACTTCAAGGCAGCGTTCGACGCTCTTCGTGCACCTCTCTTGCTCAACGTTGTCCGTACGGACTTTGAACTCGCCCTTATCCAGGCTTTCCTTTTCGTGTTTCCTGGCATTCGGCACCGGGGCTGCCATTTCCACTTTTCTCAGGCCATCTGGAGAAAGGTTCAGGACCTCGGACTTTCTAAGGCCTACCAAGAAGATTCTTCAGTAACATTGTTTGTACGCCAGACAATCAGTTTGGCCTTTGTCCCGCCAACTTTTGTACGTGTTGCTTGGCGGAGTTTGAAGGCAACAGCGCCACAAGCCCCAGGAGTCCCACAACTGATCCTGTACTTCGAGGATACCTGGCTCTTGGGGAACTACGAAATCCACCAGTGGAACCACCACCAGAACAACGGAGCCCGGACTAACAACTTCAAGGAAGCCTGGCACCGGTGAGTACATTTTGCAATATTATAAAATGTAGTTATCCTAGTATCAAATTTCTTATCTACCAGGAGTTGTGACCTCTGTGCTTTTCATCTGCAGGAAAATTAACAATGCCATCGGAAAAGCACACCCCAATGTCTACACGTTCGTGGAGCATATCAAGCAAGACGAGGCCACTAGCAGAGTCACCCTCCTCCAAGTGTCCAACGGCGGCCAAGCCCGAAAGCGTCAAAAGAAGTGGGAGATGAAAGACGAGGCCATAAAGAAGCTCGAGGAGCGTCTGTCCAATGGAGAACTGAGCATCCAAGAGTTCCTGAAGCTGGTGCAGCGATATTGCGGCATATAAGTAGTGGACGTTGCTCCCATGAAAGTGTATGCAAAAACGTGTAAATAAACTTCCTGTAATTTGCATTATTGTTGAGATATGAATTACTGACACAGAATTGCAAAGAACACAGTGCGCGCTGATTTGAAAATAAGAGCAGAGGTGTACGAGTGCATTGACATTAGTCACTTACGAGTGCTTTAATAATTGCCAAAAAGTAATGCTCAGAAGATGAAAATAAAGGTTATAAAATAACACTCCTAGTTTTAGTAATACCTGATGAAAAATTGCAAGTTTAAATGATCACGGATCGAATATTCCGTGCTCCGAAAAGTCTGTAAGCCGACACTGAGAAAGCATGCCGATCCGTGCACCGCAAGACACGTAAAGGCCCTGTCACACTGAGGCAACACGACGGCAACAGCAACACAACACGTTGTCCAACAGTCGGGCAACTTGTTGCTCGCTTCCCATGTTGTCCGACAAACCTGTCACATCGAGGCAACAGCACGACAACATGAACGACAACTAAAATGTTGCCTCGGTATGACAGCTTTCGGCAACAAAAACAGCAGCAACTTGTGTCGGACAACGTGTGTTGCCCTGATCGCTGGCTGAGCGAATTTTGGGCCGGCAACACGACAACATAAATAGCTTCGATGGTAGAGCTAGTCCCCTATCAATAACGTCTTACTCAAATAAAGGCTTGGAAAACGTTATTTAACAATAATTAGGGCTGGCGTGCAGCTAAAATATTTTCGAATAATGTTTTTGCTGCGTAGTTACGGAAAGCGATTTTCGAAATGGTCACAGCTACGGTCGTGAACGTTCAGACTGGTTTTGAAATTAGAACTGCCGAGAGACCAGCTCACATTACTGATAGTAAAATAAAATGGCATGCCTACTCACCCGCTGATGAAGTATAATAAAAAAGCCCAGAAAACCAAAGATTAAAAAATCGAAGCATTAAAACGACCATTCTGATCATAATTGTTGATGCTTGGAAACAGCCGCTACCAGACACCTGATTTGTTTTCAAAATACCCAGGACGTTTTGGGGGAATGAAGCGATCACATAGCAGGCGGTAGGCAAGTAGACAGCGTTGAAAAATATTTATTCCACCGATTGTTGTGAAGGCCGATCGTGTCAGTGTCGCAGTTTTGAAGCGCTGTCAGTTCAGCCCACGACCGTGGTTCAGCCACCGTGGTTCAGCTCAACACCACGCTACAAAAGACGCTTTGGGGTACTGCCGGTGCTAACTCAATTTTACAGTAGACATAGGAATTGCATGAAAGAACCGGACAGAAACACTTCATACGGTGGCGTAAATACCGAAAATATATCGGCGATGTCACTTTCCTCGGTTAGGGCTATCTGCTTTGTCAGCGAATGAAGAACATTTCGATAAAATAAAGAGCGGAAAATACTCCCCGTGTCAAGTTTTCTAATCACAGTCACTGGTTGATGTCGTACCGTGGTAATTCCCGGCCCTTCGAACGCACTAGCACTTTGTAGAGTCACATTTCCAGCGATTCCGCGCCGCACACGAACGAAGGTAAACAATCAAGATGGCGGAGTGTTCCCCGTGTTGTCCTCGCCGTCAGCGCGGTGTGACCAGGGTTGCCAGGTGTTTGAACTCCAACCCGCCAAACGTCTACGAGATATAGCCCAAAAATAGCCAAATGTCGATCCAGAAAAATAGCCCAAAAATAGCCAAAACAAAACCTGATCATTTGAAACGTTTATTTTGAACACAAAAGACACATAATACATTTTTATCCATCAAATGCCTCAGAAATGGCGTCCCTTGCACGTTCGGCGAACTTCCTGAAACGCTCGTACAAGCGCATGACAACATACCTAATGGGATGCTTACTATCGGGGCATGGTGACCAGAATGACGTCACGGGAAAACTATGCAGAATTAAACACAAAATATAGGTGCACGCCAATCAACAGACAACCTAAAGACTGACGAAAATAATCCCTGGATTAATTGCATTATAATCATAACCTAAAGAATGCGCAGAACAGGTGCTGTTAAGGCCGCAAGGAATCGCGCCGTCACTTGTTGAGATGGAGGAATAACAGCACACGCTTGCATTCTGACAAGATTCGGAGGTAAACAATTACACAAGGCGCTCAAAAAACAGACGAATTTGTTTGCTGTCGCATACTTATCAGGGTTAAGGGACTGAAGGGCCAAATGTTCACGTAACTTACTCTAAAAAATACATTTGAACCTATAAACCCAAGTGCTTTCAGGCATTTTGGTTCCAGCACAGGTCAGAAATTGCCCAATGCACAGGTCAGAAATAGCCCAATGCACGGGTCAGAAATAGCCCAATACTAGCCAAATAGCCAACTACTATTTTTTCCCGCCAACTGCAAATAAAACTAGCCCAGATTTGGCCATCTTACAGCCCAACCCTGGCAGCCCTGGGTGTGACAGGGTTGTCGGACAACAAATCGGGCAGCACGAAGTTGCCGAGGCGGCTAGCAACATGTTGCCGGTACTGCTGCCGTTGCCGCGATATGACAGGGCCGCCGGCAACACGACTTTCCCGTGTTGCCGAGGATAGAGCTGTCCAACTGCTGCCTCAGTGTGACAGGGCCTTAACCGGATCGCACCGCAGGTGCATAGCGGGGAAATTGGGCCCGGGGATATTGACACTCGGGGCAAACGATACGGGAATTTTGAAAACGGGGATTTGGACACTCGGGGGAAATGGCACGGGGCATTTGGGACGGGGGAAATGAAATCGGGGGATTCGTGCTACAACCGGCTTCATATATACTCTACACGTAACTTACTAACATCGAATTCCGATCTCATTTAAAAATTTCCCTCCGCTAGATGAGCACCTCGTGACAAAACGAGCGGTAGAATCGTCAATTTAATAAATGCACGCAAAAATAATGTATCTTTTTTTTTTGTAGAAATCCCAGGTGTTAGTGATAAAAAGGAGAGGTTCATTTGCGCAATTTAAGAAGTACAAATACTCACTTTAGTCTACACTCTAAAAGTGTGCGTCTATTTCACGCACAACACTCGGAGAGCCAATCACCGGAATTTACGGAGGAAGCTCGCGAATGACGATGCCGAAACATAGGTTTAGACTCAAAAAACACAGTCGAGCTTAGACATTAAGCAATGCAAAACGTCACGCTTGCATTGCTTAATGTCACAACTCAGACTGCGTTTTTTGGTCTAAACGTATGTTTCGCCATCGTCATTCACTGAGGTGCTTCCGTAAGTTGCGGTGATTGCCTCTCCGAGTGTCGTGCGGGAAAGTAGACGCACGGGCTTTTTTTATAGTGTAACATAATTTTACGTATTTAACAAGAAACAAGAGCTCGGGATACACAACTCAAGAGTCAGCTCAGGGATGTATTTTCAGCCTTAGCAACCTCTGTCTTCAGTCTTAGCGAAGTTCTGAGCTTTGGAAACTGCAAGTACGACGGCAATAAGCGATCGCATATCGCTCTATCGTGAGCCAGTAAGAAAATGACACTTGAAACGTCATGCACGTGGTGTCACAAAGCGATATGTTTGCTTTTATTTCATTTTTTGTACTAAACATATATTTCATTTTTACCTTCTTATTTACTAAGCTCCCTCGGTAAGATGGAGACATTGGCCCTCCCAAGCGCTTTTCGGGAAACTAGACGCACGAGATTTGTTCAAATGCATTGTTTTGTTGTGGTTGTTGTTGTTGTTTGTTTGTTTGTTTTTTGGGGGGACGGAAATTTGCGAACCCATATCATATTAAAGTAAAAATAAACCGCCTAACTCCAGGACTCCATGTTGATATTGTGATATAAAGATCTGATCGAGCTGCATGGAGGTAGGAAGCTTCCGGAGGCGACATGACATTACAAGAGGTGAAGCCAGAAATGTGGAGGGAGCACACCCCCAACGACGACCGAAACAGCTGTGGTTTTGGTCATCGTCGGGGCGTGTCTTTCCACACTACTTTGGGCACTTGAGGGCGACCAAATGAGCTGTGGTTTTGGTCATCGTTTGGGGACGTATCCCTCCACATTTCTGGCTTCCCCTCAGGTGCCGTTAAGTCCACTCCAGAAGCTACCTACCTCGATGATCGGCTGCTAAGAATATACAAAACGCGCACGAATTCGCACGAGTCCCTCTACCTCCCGCTCGTTCAAAATAACCGCCACTGAGTTCATAGTTGTTTCGTTTCCAGGCGGCGGCTGTCCCCGAGTCGGCGTTGCTAAGCAACCGCTCGAGCGCGAGACTGGATACAAAACCCCGCCGCTACCCGGGATCCACGCAGAGGGCCGCACAATGTCGAACCCCGACAAAGCCAGCGTTGCAGCCACAAGCCCGACCCGGGCAGTGTCAGGTCAACACTGGAGAGCCAAGAGGGCAGCGTCGCTCGTCCGAGGACACGGAAGGGTGAGATACAGGGCCACTAAAGTGAAGAAGGGATCGAGTGATTTCCTCGCACGAAAATGTCTTTGTACGTACGCGTGTTCCCGTGTACGCATCCGTTAAGCATCGGCACGGTTGAACTGTTGTTCATTTGCAGTAGCACCAAAATGTTGACGCCCAGTATGCGCCGAGATAGTGAGGAAGAGGAGACGAGAGCACTCGGGGAAGTCAGAACGCCGAGCTCTGGTTGGAATGATGCGGGTAGACCTAAAGGCCAGCTGCCTTTGCCTCCGCTGCCCTCGTTAAACGCGTTCGAATGCGAAAGCCAAATGCCGGACGACTGCGTTCCTCGTCCTGACGCGTTCGACGAGTGCAGTGAGGACAAAGGCTGTCTAGCTTTATGTCTACCCACTCAATCGTTCCTACCAGAGCTCGGCTTTTTGGCGTCCCCGCGCTCACTCTTCTCCTCTCTCCCTTATTTTTCTCGGCGCATAGAACTTAAAACGTTCAAGAAAATCCGGACGTACGCTTCAGAGTAGCGACACCGCATACATTCTCGCATTTGAAACCGTTCTTTTCAGTAATATATAGAACAACTGCGTTTTAAAAGAACAACTCTTTCTTCCTTTTTTTTTTTTTTGTTTTTGCAATATCGTGTTTTTTTTTTATTATTTGTGTCGCTTATCCTAAGCTTTATCTTAAATCGAATAAAACGCTTTCCCGTCCTCCCAGAAATGATAAAAGAGTCCGTGGCAGAAATAAACAATATAGCCTGATCGCTTCCTGACGCTGTACCTAAAGCCTAGATATAAACGCAACTTCTGAATCGTAACAATCGCCAATAGACCCTTTTCAAAAAAAAAAAGAAAAAGAGATATTTAATTGGTAGGTACAGAGGTTAACCTAGGCTAATTGTCCTTGTTGATTACTCTGTTTGGGGGTGGGGCATGAGGAATTAAAAACAGAAGGAGAAAGGATAGAAGGAGAAAATGAAACAGCACCTAAGAAAGTACACGCGTATAGACCCGACACTGAATTCACGTTCATCTTCTAAAGGCAGAAATTTAGATGTGTGTCTTGCATAAAACCAGTGTTGGACAAAATACTCGATAAAAGTATTTAAGTTAAGTTACTAAATACCTGCTTCATAAAGTACTTAAGATACTACTCAAGTTACTTTCACTGTAAAGTATCTTGAGTAGAGTACAAATACTTAGAAATGTATTTCAGTTACTTTTGAAGATACTTCCGCATTGCTTAATTTGTATCGACGTCATTGACAACGACAATTGTGCAGCTACGCAAATCTGGGTTACCAGAATGGTTTATTAGCACGCAACAACACAAAACGGAAAAAAAGTATCGTAGGGCTATTTTATCACGAATGATAAATGATGAGGCGGCGAATAACTGAAGAAACTAAACGTTTAATGGGGCGAACTTGTTCCCAAAACAAAATAGAGAAAGGCTAGCGTCGCAGGCGTCGATGTCGGCGAAACAGCAGGATCGACCGCTGGGGCGAGACTGACTCCGGACCGACACTCGGAGCACCTTTTGTACCCGCGTGGGTTTCTGGAACATTCGGCGTAGAAAGTTCGGCGCGTAGAACATTCGTAACTCGATCAGGCGACAAAATTCTCGAACTTACCAGAATGTCAAATTGAAGGAATAAATAAAAGAGAAGTCCGCTTTCTGGTATCGAACCCGGAGCCTCCGCGCGAGAGCCAAGCGCGGTAACCATTCGGCCACGCGCTCGCTGGGCAACGCGCGTGGCAATATCACTGATAGATGTTACAAAACATTTCTGCGACAACACGAAAAAGGTCGCTTTAGCTATTGGCGAGGAGATCAGACCGTGGCGCCCCAAGCGGTTAACTTTAGAACTAGATGGATGGGGACAACAAATACAATGGCTCAGCGCTCAGCTGACTTAACCGAACGCGGCGTCAGTGTTCGGCTGGAGTTCGTGTTCTCCGGTGAGGGGGAGGAGGGGCTCTTTTTTTACCACTCCGGCCTGCATGAACAATGCAGCATGCACGGTGCCCAGGCCTTGTGTTGGGTAAACACCGAGGTGTGGGGGTGACAAACGGGTCAGAGCGCTTCGCCAATAGTGACATCGCTGAATATCACATCCTGCGGCGCACCTTAGACGCATCTTTTAACTACAATCCATATTCCCTATACGGGAAGTTCACTATAAACGAACTTGGGACACGGATATGAGTGAATGGATAACAAAGAGAACCCACATAATAGCCACGGCAGTGGTCGCACCTTCTTCAAGTAGGTTGCGTTCAGAAAAGCACTCAACGTTGGGGGACACTTTGTTGGCATTTTGAGAGGTAATCCAGCTCCTAGTTCGTTTCCTGTACTGTTCTCTGCTTATCAATGTTCGGCCGGACTAATAACACAAAAGAAAAGAAGAAAAAAAAACTCGACGTTTTGCTTTAGCGGGGTCAAATATACAAAAAGCAAAACAAAAATGTCTACTTTTTTGTGTGTGTCCACTTCTCATTTTTTTTCTATTTGTTATTTTCTTGACACTCAGTCTGCATTGTTCTCGTAGGTCGTTTCCCGGTCTGCTTGCGCCTCAGGGTGGCATCTTTACTTCCGTAAAACCACACCTTTTATTTGAGGATTTTTTTGGGGGAAACTCTATAGAAACAAAAGGCGCCTTTGGGAAGGCGAGGGGAGAACCTTCATTGTACGAACTTTGGGCTGAAATATGAGTCACAGTCGGCAAAAAAGCGATATTTTCACGAGCTCAGTTAAAGTCACCGTAGCTAATCGGAGCTAGCAACAGGATTCGGTTGCTCGAAAGAATGTTCACGTTTGCTCGTGCCACACCCACGCCACTTCATACCGAAAAACTCGGAAAATGGCGGAATGTCGAAAATGTATTTAAGATAATGAGTACAAGATACTCGGAATTGTAATTAAAATAGAGTATTAAATACTCTCCATCAAAGGTATTTGCAAGATACCAAGATACTCCAAAAAGTATTTAAGATACAGTATCTTGAGTAGAGTATTTGAGATAGGCACAAGTCTGCATAAAACACAGTAGAGCCTCTAACACCTTGGCTTTTTTAGGAGGGCTGTCCGGGTGCCGAGTACCTTTTTTCACAGAAAATGGTCGGTTGTCGAGGTGAGCAAGGGCATTGTTGAAGGATTCTCTTTTGATGTTATGTATCGCGCAGTCACATCACACATGAGTGATTGTTTCGTCGCACGCGTAACCTCGTCACTTCGATGTTCTTGCTTATCCGATTTTGTACAGGAAAGACTGCATATAGGCGACACCCAGTCGTAGTCGATGTATGGCTTCATCATTCCTCCGGTGAAGGTCTCGTGGAAGCTGGAATGGGAGAATAGGGTCCAGTGCATGGAGAAAAGCATAATGATAGCATTCTTCATGTCACTGCTTCTTCGCTGCATTAATTGCGTGATGATTTATTAAAGATATTATATCGCTCCGACAATACGGTAGTGTAAGAGTTGCCTAGGTACGGGCTGATTTCGCACCAGTTGTATCAAGTATCAAGCACCAGGTGTTCATTTTGGCTGTGTCATAAAAATGCGCATATTGTTTGCAGAGCTTGCTTAGAGTAAAAAAATATTGTCCAGGAGTGGGGCGGCTTTTGAGATATGATATAAAGAGCTTGTTGAATTGCCACTAATTTTGGCGCCGCTGATGATGTTTTGTGACTCAGTTTGAATTTCTCAGTTCTCAAATGAGTTGGGATGACTACACAACCTGTGCAGCTATCAGAATTAGACAAGTCGGCTGTGTAGCAATGCATTCTTGAAGCATGATTACACAAAATGTTGAACAAAGAAAGTGGAACCAGACAAACACAGGTGTTTCTCACTTTTTCTTCATACCTGGAATATCGAGTGTGACATCTGGCTCCGGGAAACCTCCAGGGAGGCGTTGCTGGAATTGTTGCTTGAGTGCAATGCTCAGGCAGGTATTGTTTTACCTGAGCCAGAGCCTTGGAATAACTCGAGTTATGTCTCCTAGATGGTATGGAAGCAGGATGGTGGTTGTTATTGTGATGAGTGACACGCCTTAAACACACCCTTGCAGTTTATTGTATGAGCAGGACGTCTACAGGTATGACGTGTGCCTCTGCTATTGCACCCACGGTAGAAGCACAGCGAGGAATCCCGAGGCAGGCTCTAAGGGAGCGTGCCTGAACACTTTAGAAGTCCAAATATTCAAGCACACGCCCTTAAATCCTGCCTCGGCTTTCCAAGTTAGTGCTTCCTCCGTGGGCACAGTAGCGGAGGCACATGTCATACCTGTAGACGGACGTTCTGTTCATACAAGAAACCGTAAGGTCGCGTTTAAGGCATGTCACGAATCACAACAACCACCATCTTGCTTCTATACCATCTACGAGACATAACTCGAGTTATTCCAAGGCTCTGGTTCAGGTACGATTATACCTGCCTGAGCATCTCACTCAAGCAACAATTCCAGCAACGCCTCCCTGGAGATTCCCGGAGCCAGATGTCACACTCAACGTTACAGGAATCAAGAGAAAGTCAGAAACTTTTCAAAAGCGCATCAAGCAACATTGGCGGACGCCATTGCTTGGGCAAAGAGTGCGTGATTTGATCCGAGTCCTCGCCGAACACTGAAGCAGCGCTCCGTTTTAATACGAGCTGAGCCGAGTTCACGCCGAGCGCTGACGCGTGTCCAAGACATGCTCAGAGCACGTGATCAAGCAATGGCGAACAGGCGACGCCGCGGACTTTTGAAAAAGGGTCTATTGAGCCCGCTCTGCATTAAACACCAAAATGGCGGCGCCTTCAAGGATATAGAAGAAAAGAATGCCGATACCCTAAGCTTAGCTTTAGGGGTTTGCGAATAGGGTTTTGAATCGAATAGTACTTCCGTGGCGAAAATGATCACTGGAGAAGGGGAACAAGCGGGACAAAGGACAAACAAAAATCTCCAAACACATGGACATTTGTGTTTGCCCTTTGTCCCCCTTGTTGCCCTTCTTCAGAGATTATTTTCGTCATTCTTGTCCAGCTCGCTTGCAGCTTTGCATTTAATTACATTATAATCATAGCCTTAAAATGCAAGCCGCTCAGTCTTGTTGGTGTTAGTGGCAGCTGATAAAACCCGTTTGCTCTACTGACGTCTAACTCCTCGTTACCTCAGTTGGTAGAGCGCTCCACTTGGAATAGAGAGGTCACTGGTTCTATACCAGGGCCATGCGGAGTTTTTCGGTCGCGCACCGGTCACCTAGCTGCTTGTTTGGAGATTTGTGTCTGTCCTTTGTCCCCCTTGTTCCCCTTTCTCCGGGAATTATTTTCGTCATTCTTGTCCAGAGAGCTTTCATCTTTGCATTTATTAGTAGTTTAATAGTTGTATGGTAAAACAAGCTTTTTTGTTTGTTTGTTTAGCAGTGCTAAAGGTTGGGATGACACTGAGTTATTCAATGCCGCAGCACGTGTTCACCTTCTTGCAGTGGCCCTGTGTGAGAAGGCATCTTCATCACGAAAATGACTTTCTGGCAGCCGGGATGACGCGTAGTCATTTTGACTGTCAGTCGCAGTTTGAATTCTTGCACAAAATATTTTATGGCGAATTGCCTACGCTATTCTGTGGGATACGTTAAACGTTCTTCAATCACAGACGTTTAGCGATACTCCAAGTTTTCAGACGCTAGACGCCTCCATTCACGACGCTCTTTATCGAGTAACTTAACGCGTGGTATGTGTACGCTCGATATAGTAGTTCCTAGAATGAAGCGGCAGTACTGCAAATCGGGCTGATAAACCTGTGGCTATCTTCCAGAATCTTTCATACTCTCGGGCACCTCTCCCTCAGTGCACATAGGTGGTCGAGCTCCTATACGTCTATTTCACTCATCCACGCTACCCCTTTGGTCAAATGACCTCCCCGTTAAAGGGGCACTCAAGTGGTTTTTGAGTTCGCGTTTTGATGATGACAGCTGAATTTAGACGCCCTAAGTATCCCTAAAACCCAAAAAGTATAGTCATACGGTGATTATTTCTTTAATAAAAATGTAATTGAAGGCCGCCAAACCTCGGATCCATCCGAAAACGAAACCACTCTCATTGGTCCTCGCACGCTTATCAAAAGTATCTCGGGCCAATGGCGTTGGACGACGTTCCGTCGCGCAGTGATCCCGAGGTAGCCGCATCGGCCGAACCTCTTTGTCATTCGAGCTTCGATCATGGCGGAGTTCTCTACGCTCGAGGACCTGACGCCGTTAGAGGTTGAAATTCTTCGGCGGACAGCCGACCTGGGGATGATTTCCATGACGCCACTCCGACGTGCGATGTGGACGATAGCAGCGCTTCGGAGTCGTGTTCGGGTTCCGAGGACGACGAAACGCAGACCTTTTCGGGCGTTCTTCGATTTGCGGTTGGGCAAGTCGTAACCAAACCAACGTTTGACATCGCAGCGTTACCTCTGGTACGTGATGTCAAACGATGTCGCCACGTTGACTTTCGCCTCGGGAGGACGGGGGAAGGCTGGTTCAGACATGTGCAACGAGCGCGTACCTACGACTGCGTCCGTTGCAACCGGAGCGACCGGAACGACCGCTCTGCGCCGCGCGTACACACACCTGCAACCACTGCAACAAGCGCCGCGGGTCGTCAGCACGGCGACCGCTTCTATACGCCGCCGTCAGCTGTTTCAGCGGCCCCTCTAAAAGGGGACGCACTGCTACTCAATGCCGTAACAGAATATAGACAGACAGTTTTCTATAGCCTAAAGCTTTATTATTATTTTTTCTTGATAGGCTTGCAGGGTACAGTGGATGAAAAAAAGAAAAGAAAAAGATGCAGTACGCCGTCTTGGACGATCACGACTCTAATACACGACATTGCCAATAGTACAAAAATCGCCACACGCCTTTTCTACGATTATAAAAGACGATGTAATCTTAGCAGCGATATAGCAACGTAGAAATATGATTTCGTGATCAGATAGACGTTGCGAGCGTTCAGGATTGCTAACACTAATCACTTTTCTCCGGTGATGAAAACGCGTGAAAATTCGCATCCTTTATACGGTACGCGCCAGTAATACCTTGAACTTGAGCACACGCATGAAATGCGCCAAATAAGAAATCCGGGCGATGTTCGAGGACACAAATGCTTAGAAAGCACCACTGTAGTCGAAGTAAACAAACACGACGGCACGGGCGTTTCTGCTGTCCTGAGAGTGCCGCCGACATCGCCGCACGAGTAGGTGGATCTTCCCTTCTAGTACGTGCTGGGTTATCATAGCGGCACACGACGAAAATTTACAGTCAAGGATAGCGCTTTTACGCGGAACGATGAGCTTTCAACACGCCGTCCACGTCGACGATCACCACCGACGCCATGTTTGCGGATAGAAGGAGCTGGCCTGCGACCGGCCCACGACCGGCATGCAACGCGCGCAGATACGTGCGCTTCCGCGCATCCCGGGGAACAGGAAATTCACCCCCCGCGGAGGAAGGCAAAGAGAAAACGTAGTCCCTTGTTTGTGAAACGATAATTGCAGTATCGCGTATTCTAAACCAGAACTATTTTACGTCTTGTGAAATTATCATGCACAACCTATCTAAATGAACTGAAAATTGTTTCTTTAGCGAAACTTTACAAAGTCCGCCAAAATTTTCAAACATACGATAATTTCATTGGTCGGCGCAGGAACAGAAAAGAGTCCGCACGTATTTTATTCCTGCGTGATTAATAGGCGGTTCTGCCTTCTAAAACTGGAGGTACTCATTCACTGACACTTCCTTAACGCCATCGCACCAAAAAGTAGCTTCTCCAAAAACCGCTTGAGTGCCCTTTAACTTATCAAAGTTGAGCAGCTGACTCCTCCTCTCCCACCCGATAACGATGATAATCAGTGTCGAGCCTCACGACCAAGCTTTTAACCAACATTCACTTTTATCTGGGCTTCACGAAAATGCCGAACATTTAGCCAAAGAACGTTTCACGTCAATAATTATGCGACTCGCCGTTTCAAAGTCACAGAAAAGCCTCGCAAAGAAGCGTTCAGATTTTTAAGCTGTCCGTAGTGTTCCTTGCATTTTGGACGTTCCGCTACCTCGCCATTCTTTGTTGTTCTGGTTCAAACTTAGAGTTGAGTGCGTTGGTAATAAAATAAGAAAGAATTAAACATAAAAGCAGCCGAATAGACAGAGGGCATTGTGTGTTTAAGTATTTCTTATTTATTATTGTTTTTGTGACTGCCTTGGTGAATAGGGTCAACACACGTACACTGTGCGACACTGTTAGCCTAAGAAAACAATGGTCTTTTTAATTTTTTTTTCCTTTAGAACTGAAATGCTATCATCAAGACTGGGTAGTGGGAGGAAAGTGCTATTTGGTGCACCAATGTACACGACAAAATATGAGGGAAGCGCCAACGCCTTTAATAAGCCAACTTCAACTAATCCCCACTCTCGCGTCTGCGCCAACAGTGTCACGCAGTGTATACATTAAACAGGGTTCACATTCTTATACATCACGCAAAAGACAGTCTGAATACAGATTCAAACGCGAGTCGCCGCAAGATCCTTGCTTCGAATGCCGCGTGGCAATGAGCTCAAGGAGAAAACTTGGCGCGCGGCATTCGAACCACGGAATATATCACGGTGAGTCGTGTTTGCAGACTATCTTTTGTATAATGTATGTGCAGTGGGACCCCAGCTTTAAACAAACTTGAGGGCTACAGAAACGGATAAATGGTAGCACCTTGGGGTAAAATAAAAACACAAAACACCAGCGCGCTGAAAAATTGTGTTGAGATCGGCGATAACAGTTTTGGCGTGCTTTTACGAATACAAGGGCTCTAACGTACCATAGCTAAAAGCTGGTGTTGATTCGGCCGGGTGAGTCCGAACTTCACCTCCCAAATTCACTCGATAAGGTATTTCGGCACGCGTTTGCTTTGTGCTCTCCTTTTAGCGGACAAACACAGGAAAGATCGTCGATATCCCCTACGCAAAATAGAATCTTCATTCTGTGTCAATTTTTTCTACAACTGTTGATATACTACCTACCTTGCAAGGTAGAGCCATAGCTGCCACCGTAAAAGTTTAGTCATTCAAATCTCGAAATATTGCTTAAAGACCGCACAGAAAGACACCGAGTTGATTGAAAAGTTTCATCTTATTCCCTGTTTCACGAGCCATTCAACGGCCGTCAGAACTATGGCCTTTAGTGAATCGGCGAACCAGCACATGCCGAGGGTCACACGCAGACTCGGAGGTCGCGAGCTGACTCGCCGATTCTCGCCTATTCAAATACCTTCGTACTGAAGGCCTTTGAAGTACCCGTGAAACAGGGACATTAATTGGTATTTACCAAAATGATAAACTTGGTCTCGAAGCGACTTTCCAGAGGTGGACGTATGCAAAGGTTGCAAGACGAAGCACACTGAACGAATTTGTATGCACAAACGCGCTGCTCTGACGACACGCGGCTGCTGTCGGCGCATGCGTGTTCACGTTACGCGAGTCTGGTTTCTGCGCATGCGCAGTGCCCACACTTGGCGTGGGCAGACGTAACCATGTTTGTAAACAGCGCGTTGGTCTATAGTTGTACTCCGATGTCTATCTTAGCTCCGGAACACCCGTCACTGGAAAGGAAAAACTGGCTCATCCACCTGCACTATGTCAGGAGGGACTTCAACGTCTGCAAGACCCTCATTCGGGAAATGCTGACCGAGACAAAGGGCACGTCCGAGTACGCACTTCACATTCAAGGCAAGTCAACCTGTGGACATCGAATACTTGTTCGCGTTCTTTCATCTACTTTTTCTTTATATCCTAACAAACAGAACAACGAGACACTCTCATAATAAAACGCTGAAGGCATTAAGTTACAAACAAGATGTTCAAATTTTACTTCTTTCCAATAAGAATACTTCACTGAAACAGCATGTAAGCCGATGTAGTAGATGTATCCGCTTTTACTGATTTTTGTAGCGCTTTGTCGCAGTACTTCACCATGAAAATCTGTTCTTTTTTCCTTTTCTGCTGCGGCCTCTAAAGAGAACAACATTTATAAAGAAAGGAAGAAAGAGAAACGAGAAAGCAGTATACTACGCCTGGTGACGGATCAGCCAACTATAGTCGGTGATAGGTTAAGATTAAGTCTTGCCTCCACATATTTCTCTTGGTTGAGCTTGGCATCGGCTTGTCAGTCTTTCCAAGACGAAAGAAGGATTGAGGGTGCAGATGAGCTGGTGAACATTAGGCAACATGTTATGTTGTGTACGTCCTTTCTGTTTTTGTCTCCGGTTTCATTGTGTTTCCAAGATTGCTTCGGTGTGTTTGTTCAGTTCCTCTGACGTCTTGCCGTATATCAGTATGTCATTCATGGAGTTTGCAACGTTTGGGAGGCCTGTCAGGATTTCTGTGATCACTTGCTGAAATACCTGGGGTGCAGTGTCTATTTCGAAAGGAACATGTAGAAAGGTGTACCATCCCTATGGTGTGCTGAATGCCAGATATTTCTCCGTCTTCTCGGACACAGTTGGCTGCCAGACGTTCTTCCTTAGGTCGAGCAGAGTGGAGGCTTAGGATCCACTGATTTGTGATGCGATTTTGTCGAGCGTCTTAAGTTGGAAATGTCATCGGAGTAGGACCTTGTTAAGGTCAGCTGGGTCTAGGCAGATCTTTAGCTTGTACTTTTGCTTGACGACGACCGTTTGACTGCAGGAGAGAGTTCGATCGTTGATTTTCTTGATGATTCCAGCATTCTCCCTGTTGTCAAGTTTTTCCTTGACGTCATTCATGATGACAAATGGCACTTTTCTGGGTGGTCTGTTCTCTATATAGACCGGATCGTTCTTTAGTTCTCACGTCGTAGACAAGCCCTTCTATGCGTCCTGGACGTTGTACAGGTTGCATCTTCTTGCTCTTCTAGCTGGTGCACGCGTTTAACTAGGTTCAGCACTCCGCACGCGTTTCTTCCTAGAATGGGTGCTACTTGTAGCATCCATGATGATGAAAATTATCTTGACTGGCTTGTCCCGTACCTTGCCTAGCCCTCGCCTGTGAAGTCAAGTTGGTGTTGGTGTACCGTGTAGGAGACGATGCGTTCCGCTGGCGATTGACTTATCTGGAGGTTGAGACTGTTGACGATGCTGACTGGAAGCACGATTGCACTGTGCTCCGTGTCCATCTTCATTTTCGCCATCTTTCCGCAGAGGAATGCGATTTTCTCATGCCAGTAGTTACTTGTGTTGCTCTTATCATTCTTGATTTCTGAGGTGAACATTTCTTTATTTGAGTTGGTGCGTTCGACTGCGTGAACTTCTCTTTGTTTTTTCGTTTCTGTTCTGCAGACAGCTGCGACGTGTCCGCGTTCTGTTGCAGGTGATGCAGTTCTTGCCGTATGCCTGACAGTTTGCTTTTTTGGTGCTGGCTTCCAAACAACTACAGTTCTTGAGGACTTGTTTTTTCTGCCGGCGACGTCTGTTTCGCTTGTTTTTCTGACGGCGGTTTTAGTGTCTGCTTGTTGACTGTAGTCTTCTTTCTTTGCTCAGTTATGGGGCGCACTACGTCGACGATCTTGGTGCCCTTTGTCTTCATGTCCTTGATTTGTTGGCCTGCCAGCTCATTTGTCTTGCAAAGATGCACTGCCTTGTTCAACTCTGTGGCTGGATTCCTGAAGAGTTTTCTCTCGTGTAGTCATTCTGCACACCGACGATGATTCGCTCCCGAAACATATTCCGTGAGTGGACCAAAGTTGGATTTGTTAGCCTGAAGTCTCGCTGCTGTCATGTAGTCCATGAAAAAGTCTCCTTTTTTTGCATCATTTGATTAAACTTGTACCTTTCGTAAGCATGGTTGATGCGCGGCGTGAAGTGCGCTGTGGCCTTCTTTTAGATAACGTTCACGTCTTTCTTCTTCTGTTCAGTCAACTGGAACGTTCGGTAGATTTTCTGATGCCTTTGTTCCGATGACGGACATGAGAGTCGCTACTTATATTTAGGCGGCTTCTTTTAGATGTGGACGGCGGTTTTATACCACTGGTACGACTGCAGCCAGTCTTCCTACGAGGTTCTCATTCGTGCTTGTGACCCGCGACTTCGGCGGTCGGAGCTCATTTTCTCGTGAAATCTCAAACTTCTGACACCATGTCACGTCAGGCCTGTTCACTAATTGGGATAAACAAACTTTATTTAAGTCATGGTATGAAATACAAAAGATTACTGAATTGGCGATCTCATCATGGCGACTCGACGCCATGGAGGAGCACTGATGTCTTTGTAGTAGGCTGGATCGCGGATCGAGACTTGTTTTGCTGGGGTCGAGAGGGCATAACCGACGGCCATTGCTTAACACCAGAAAATGTATTGAACCATACGAGAAAAATGAGAAAAAGGAAGTTTCTCTCATTTGTATTATATTTTGGACGACCAAACTTCGACGAAGCTTTCTAGAAATGGTGAGAAATTTTGTGCTGTGTTGTCAATACTTTTTCTACTGAAGGTTTGGGAGGAAATACTCTTCCATTCCCCCTTGACTTCCTCCACGGGCCTTACGAGCCACACAAGCAGCCAGTGGGAGCCACGCCGTCACGCAGGCAGCCAGAAGGGTTTGCTTCGATGCTTAGTTTTATATGTTTATGTACCAAAGATTGCAGACTGCATTTGAGGCCTCATTTTTGTTTCCACCAAGCGTGCGGAACGGCGTGAGCACCGGTTTCGTGTGGTTTTGTCTTGACACAGCTTGCACGGTGCATATGTCAACTTCGGTGATGATTATTTTGTTTCTATCACTTCTACTTCTAGTTCAGGTCGTTATCTTGAAAGAAGTTCGCTGGAAGCCAGTAGAACTTCACTATAATCTATCGGTGGCAGCAGACGACCGATACTGGCACGCTGTTTGTCTAATTCAATAACCTTCTCAATAGTTACTGACGACCGCAAATTCTGTCTTACTTTTCCTGTGAAACCTTATAAAAGTTTCTTCACAAGACACTTCCCACAAGCTTCAAAAAGGTCGTTTTTGTCCATTCCTCCCATAGACTTGCATGTATGGCCTGTTATCAAGCAATGACCGCCAGTTGTTCCATTGTTAGGCTACAGACCCGCGACCCGGAGGGCTGATAGGAAGTATCACTGATTTCTATGTCTATTTGCTGGATCGCGTTTGGCCAGCTCCGGCTATGGACCGAAATGCGGTCACTGGCGGCCATCTTTAGGTAGAGTTATATCATCTCTAGCCATCATTGTAATATGGCGGAGAGCGCAATGGCGGCAGGCTACCATAAAAAAGCCGTGGATCTAGTACACTGTACCGTGGGTGATATTTCGTCCTTCAT
Organism: Ixodes ricinus; assembly: GCA_037355805.1. Lineage (NCBI taxonomy): Eukaryota > Metazoa > Arthropoda > Arachnida > Ixodida > Ixodidae > Ixodes > Ixodes ricinus. The sequence continues at coordinate 32,333 of JAZHYW010053609.1, forward strand.
TGAAGTTGTTCGACGAAGCAGACTCTTGAAACCCGGCGTGAACGGTAGCCTCGTCTTTGAGGACCAGACGAAAGTTCGACGAAAGCGCAGCACCGGGGAAAAGCAGCGCAGCTCGCATCGAAAGCAGATTCCGTAGCGACGTCTGCTTTCGATGCTTCTTTCGATGCGACTTTTGATGCGCGCTGTGCTGCTTTTCCCCGGTGCTGTGCGATTTCGTGAAACTTTTACCGGGTCCTCAAAGACCGGGCTACCGTTCACGCCGGGTTTCAAAAACATGTTTCGTCAAACAATTTCAATCAATCACGAAATATCACCTACGCTATTTTGATGGCAGCCTGCCACCACAACTGCCAAAACGCCATCTGACATGGATGGATGATGGCGGTTGCCAAGTGGCTGCAGCAGCTGTATCTTGGCTAGAGGTGATATAACTCTACCTAAAGATGGCTGCCAGTGACCGCATTCGTGGAGCGGGCAAACGCGATCCAGCAATTGTCATTGAGATCAGTGGGAAGTATATAGTGATATTTCTGACGATGGCGCTCGCCACATATGTATGGGCTACTGTCACTAGACAAGGAGTATATATAAAAAAACTGACCTCTTCGCTAATTCTGGTCCACATTATAAAGGAGGCTTAACAAGCATTTAAAGTCAGTTTTGAGGTGCATTGACTCTATGAGAACTAAGTATTATGTGCGTCACCAACAAATTTATAAAATTTTGTTTTAGACAACTTCATATTAAGGTAGTTATTCTAGGAAAACGTCACCTGAAAATCGAGTACATCTGGACGAATGAGGCAGTAGGAAGAAAATAATTAGTGGCTCTTCATGAAGTTTAGATACACAAACATTACTCATACAAAAAGATCGATACAAACATTGTTCCTAAACTTAGAAACAAAATAAATCCTACTAAAGCTAACAATACCTATATAATAATTAAATGTTGGCACACGCGGGTGTAGTAAAGTAACACCTTATATGACCTAAGCAAACAGAATCTCCTTTATTTGAATTTTTGTCCCAAATCTGATAAAACACCAATGCCAGTGGGCACCACTGCACTCTAAAAAAGGTGGTCATACGTGACTACCTTTGAGGTCAAAAGTTGTCCTAAATATAGCCACTTGCAGACAGTCATCAACACGTCGTCAAAAAGCAGGCTAACGTGACCACCACCAAAAGCAACATGGCGCCGGTTAGCGAGGCTCGAATCTCCGGTAAGGCCTAACAAGTTACGGCTTCGGCCGAGTGAGAGAATAGCGCATACGCCTATTCAACGTGTTTAGCGCCTTCAGGACATCTAAACATCCGTCCCCAGACACCGGTACCGTACCTATTGCATGGACGACGGTGTAGTGTGTGCCGGAATTGCCGCGATCGCCCCCGACGGCATCTCGCTATACTTCATCTCACCTTAGCACGGACTCAACTGCGAAGGCTAGCAAGCGCGAGCGCTAGCTTCGACTGCCTTGAGCTGGAGCATCACTGCAGGCGTCGCGCTCGCCGAGGCTTCATCCAAAGCAACTAGCTCGGGCTTTTGCGCAGCGGCTGATCAATAGTCCATGCTACGGTGAGACGAAGTATAGATTGACTATTTTGCCACCGGCGATGAACGCTCAGAAAGAAATCGTTACACGAGGAATGAGCATGCGACTTTATTGAACACAACGTATGCTTGTCGTGTCGATACGCTAGCGCCTTCGTCGTCACCGACGAGAGGCGTTCAACTCTCCACACCAACGCTACCGCTGATTTTTTCTTTGTAGTTTGGCTTACCTTTACGGCGTAGTTATCCATTCATGCGCGTCTGTGCCTGCACTTCGCACCTCTGCGACACAAAACGAGCATTTAGGTGGCTGGAGTCGGCTGAGTGGCACAATTATGCCGATTGTTATCGAACTGAGAAGCAGGGACGTGGGACCCGTGAACCGCAGGCCAGCTGGCGCCAGCTGTTTGTAAATCAATCGCAAGGCTGCCGGACACAGCTTATTGAATCAGGGCAGCTTGCGCCTAAGAAGTGCAGTAAACCGCTAAATAGTACTAAAATAATACTTATGCGCGAACTCTTGCTATTCTAGTAACCTACTACATACAACACACACACCACCAAGATACTGAACACTACATATAGGCAACGTTAACTACAAAGGCACATATACAGCAGTACAAGGTACAAACAACTCCAACACACACGTCACGACTCTCATCAGGCTACCCCACCGACCCAAATCGTATATATGCTCTACCACATCCCGACAAGCGATTAGAAGTGATCGTCAGCTGTTTACTAGATGAGACTACAAAGTGTTTGCAACTATTATTGGTAGTACTAGTGGTCTGTGTACTTAAATTGCAGTAGACACTCTCTTAATCTAGCGCTTCGAAGGGCAACATGATGTGAAAGCAATCGGCTAAAGAACACCACACTGGCAGTGCTCCGATCAGTTTCGGTTTCAGATTCACACAGTGATAAACTCCACTCGCTGCCATGCTGCTTCATGCTCGTTCCGCGCGTGCAATAGCAGCAAAGTTACAACAATATCTTCATTCCTGGACAGTAATCGGCTAAAGGTAACATAATCTCGTACTTTGTGTTGTTCAACTCGTTCTTTTCCCCTTAATTGTCGCGGGCAAACGCTGGCGTACGTGTTCCGTGTTGGTCGAGTGACCTCGCTCTACTTTAAGAACACCAACTAACATATGTAAAAAAACAAAAACGTATTGGGTACAATTATATATATATTAATAGAATAACCGAGATTTTTTTACTAAAGCGCATTTGGAGAAATACACGCTTATGTAATTATTTTAAATCTTTTATTTTTGTGATGACAAAGAAAAGGTTGGCACTTCCCAAGCATGGGACACTCCATATAAACAATGTGTACTTAAAACATTAGGGCATTACAACAAAAACTACAGATTTATATATATAAAGTGGCTACCAGCGGCGTAGACTTTCCATTCTTCCTGGAGGGGACAGGCTGAGAAGTTCTCCGAGGGGGGGGGGGGGGGTTGCTACGCGTTATTTTTTTGCCAGAACTGGAGATTGCTAACGAAAGCACGCTGGGATTCATTTCCATGTATTATGTCAATGAAGACAATCGCTTGGCGTTATTTTGTTTACATGCCACTACTAGAAACTCCATTACATGACACGTAAACAGCGTCTCGGTAAGGCTCATGCGGCGGGGCCTACCTGCCCCCTCGGATCTCGCCAGGGGGGCATGAGCCCCGATGCCCCCCGAAGTCTAGCGCCTATGGTAGCATAATGGGCATAAAGTGTTCAGGTGGCAATATATTTGTATTCTTTTATTTTCCAAACTGATATGCAATTTTATATTGAAAATATTTTCCTTTAAAAATAACTAAACGTCTTAAAACAACCGTGTAGGGTACTTCTGAGTCATTGTTCAAATGGAAATCTGAAAAGAAGTATTTTCCAGCACTAGTCTATCAAACTATAATAATTATAGTAATTATACTTTTAAAAGCCAGAAACAACCTTGCACCCTTTTATTGGCTGCCACCTTTGAATATGAACCAATAAACGTACATGAAAACAGGAAACATTTAACTAAAAACAACAATGTTATGTATGCATTACAAACATCAAATAATCAAAATACATAACACCAGTCATTTCATCATTCTGAAAGAAATATGCGAAAGTATATGAACGACCAGTCATTTTCCATCATTCTAAAAGAAATATGTGAAAAAGATGTATAATGCACAAAAAAGGATAATGATTTGCACCAATCGCTAAGTATAATGGGCCAACAGAAACCAAGAAGTTTCCAACAATAAAAGTAACATGAGAGGTACCCAAAAGTAACTGGAATGAATTTCAAGAGGCCAGGTGTTCGCTGAGTACCAGCATCCGCCTCCAGTACTACGTGGCAAATCCTTCCCAAAGTCAGTTTGCCGACCGGTGTCGTCTGCGCAGGATCTAGCGGCATGTTGTGAACTTTTCCCTGAGCAAGCCGCAAATCCAGTTTAGTTTTTGCACATGTCCGACTTCAAGGACCTTGCCACAGTCCACAAAACGGTTTCCTTTAAAGACTTTTCATACGAGCGAACAGAAAAAAGTCACACGGGGCGAGCGAGGTCCTGAGAATACGGGAGGTAAAGAAGTGCGTGTCTTGTGCCATTTACCGCCAAAATTGTCGCTGACAGGGCAGTGTGTAAGCTGGGGCGTATTGTTGTGGCCGACCATTCGCTTCCTACACATCGGGGGCATGCCGTCTTCCGGCTTCTGCCAGTGTCGTAAAATCTACGGGTAAAAGCCACCTGATTACCAGATTCACCAACAGGAACAAACTCGGAGTGAGCAGGTGCCCCTACGGTTTCGATGTTTTCATCAAAGTCAAGGACGTTGAGGGCCGCGCAGAACGGGTTGGTTGTCGCTGACAATTCACTGACCTCAAAAGCGAAAGCACTCTGGCAGACGCGAGATTTCTTGCATTAGCACTCTTCTTTGCAAAGCTCTCTGAGACATTACATGCTTCCGGCAGTTTTTCCTAAAACAAAATTTCACGGCAGCAATGCTGGTTCCTGATGAATATCGTGTCGGCAAAAAGGCAACCAAAAAACGATTTTGAAGCGCTTGGAAAAAAACATTTATGGCCCGACGCCACCGCCCGGTCGTAAACCTGACTCCGGAAGGGTGCTGCTAAGCGCTGGTAGCTGACGAAGCTGGTACTACAATCAGGCCCGCCTTTCAGAAATTCATTCCGGTTACTTTTGCATCCACCCTGTTGTGATGATTGACTGTGCCAAAAGCTTTCGATATGTGCAATGGCGAAAAAAGGTGAGCAGCCAGTCAAATAGGCTCGATAGACCTCATGCAAAATTGCTTGGCGCCGTCTGACAACACTGAGAGCGTCGCCATTTAAATGTTGGCATAGCGTCGCGGGAGAACACGCCAGCTGCGGTGGGCATCGGAGAGATTGCGTGGCAAGACGTTGTCGATAGCGCAGCAGCTGTCGTCTCGGCCTTCTGGACCGGCGAATGACGGACGAACAGTTTGCACAGCCCTACGGCGATCATGTCTGATGGAGACTCCTGGGGGCCTCGTGCATGCCGGGCAACAACCTCGTCGTAATGCACTGCAGCAAGTCCTACGCCTTCACTGCGGGAAGCTTACACACTGCAGGTTGTCGCCAGCGTGATGCATAGGCCTCGAAAGCCGGGCCAGACTGATTGCAGTCAAGTTGTTTAGCTGTCATATGTCACGTTCGGCGGTCTGGCAGGCGAAAAACATATGCCAGCGCCAGCGCACACTCCGCCTGCTAATGCGGTTGTCGGAACGCATCCGCCGCGCTTCAGTACCGACAAAGCTTGCTGACGATTGAAATGACCGACCTTCTCAGTGTTGTCAGACTAACAAAGCGATTTTGCATCAGGTTTAAGGCGGTGAGGCAATTTTCTCTGTAACACCCAGCAGCGTCGGCCAGAGTATTGTGCCCGTTCAATAGCGGACTTCGATAATCGGCAGCTGCAGCTGCCACCACCCCGTTCCATCTGGCATGGACGATGGAACCGCGTCCCGTCAGACCAGTTATATGTCTCTGTTTCGCCACGTCATCACGCTCCCGCCCATGTCCATACCCCCGCCCGTGGCGGAGGTCAGGGATAAGAGCAGTGATGATGGGTGGTCGATCCATTTCCGGAGCAGGCTCTTGGAGCAGCCCAAAGGTTGCCCATTTTGTAGAAGCAAAAAAGCTTAATGAGCAACAACCGTGCCGCTGCCGTCTGCATTTTATGTCGAATGCAAGCGGAGAGGAGAGCTGGCGAAATATTGGGAGGAGAACAAACACTAGCTGTTGAGTTGCATGGTGAAGTACTGGTGGACACGGTAACCAGGCGGCTGATGAAGGACTGCGCAAACTAGCCGTGAATGATTATTTTAGGTACGTAATCCCACTGAACAAATATTAAAATACAACTTGCACTTTGAGTGCCAAGATTTGATGTGTGATCGCTTCAAGCTCCCAGGGGAAGGGTTGTAACGAAAGTGCAGTCCTTAAATCGGACAAAAAAACAAAGCATAAAAAATAACCTACCAAAGAAGTCCACGCACCCCTTGCACCACGTCTCGCTCTGGGCATGCATTTCCCCTTAGCACGCAGGCGTGCTGCGGTGAAAAAAATCAGCAGAACCCATCCTTTGGGAATGATTATCTACGTTAATGCGAATAGCATCAAACGGTGCGGAGTTATGCGCGTTCGTCAGGTGGCCGGCACACTCTAGATACGCCAGCCCACTCTTGAGGCGATTCTAAATTTGTTGACACTTTCACAGCCCTGCGCACGATCTCCGCAGCCCAGCACGTGCGTTTGTGTCACTTAGGAAGGCGAGCAAAGCACGCGCCATACGCACAAACACTCAAAATGGTACCGACCAGACTTTCTGGCGTCTCAGCTAGTCTCAACCAACGGTACTCTAAACGGTTGTTTATATCTTTACCATAGGACGCGCTTACAGCGCTGTCACAGCTACCGGTGCGCGCGCGTTCCATGCACGAGGGCTCATTCCGCTCTCGTGAGGCTGAGCACGGCCGCTACATCACCTCTCCCCGAGCGCGGGAGAGGGTGAGCTAGCGGCAGTGCTCAGCCTCACGAGAGCGGAATGAGCCCTCGTGCATGGAACGCCGCGATGGTAAAGACTATAAACAGGTGTTTAGAGTGCGTTGAATGACTGCCTTCATAGCTCTGTGGTTAGCGCGTCTGCCTGCTGATCAAAGGGTCAACGGTTCGAATCCCAGCCGGCGCCGGTCTTTTTTATTTATTTATCGACCCGCGGCGTAAGAGGTTAGATAGCCAGATAGATAGATAGATAGATAGATAGATACATAGACGAAAAGTGCGTGAAGTATCCAAAGAATGCTATTCGCATTAAAAGACACGCAACATCGCAACGCCTAGTTCGCAATTGTTGCACTTCAACGCATTGTTACCAGTGTGCGTGAGAAGCGCGATCAGCAGACTAACTAACCCACCAGAAAAGATCGCGAGACTTGCTTGCGAAACTTCCGAGCACTGTCAGTGCTTGGTGCGAAATCAAATCTAATAGTATGTTATTTGAGGCGAATTACTCGAAAGTCCTGGAAAACCTGCACTAGCCTCACCTAAGAATCTGGTCCAGTAGCGAGGCGCAGCAGCTGTTACATGCTTGCAACAAAGCTGGCGCTGGTGCAGACCACGGCACGCTGGGTGGATATCAGGGAGGTGCGCTGATTTCTCGGTCCGGCAGGCGCCGTAGATACCAGCAGGGTGAACAGAGTATAAGATGGTGCACACTTTTGAAAGAGGTCTATTCAAAGGTAGCGGACAGGCTGTCGGTGGCTGTGGGCAGCAGTGAAAGCGCGCACTCGCAACGACTCCTCGTCTCCATCGTTGATTATACAGCCTTTTGTTCTTGCCGCCGGCGCAACACTGGATCCCACCGCTGCCGGCATGTCGTGGTCGAGACAGGTTAACGACGAACAACCGGTTTACCGCATACAGCTACCGTGGTCTCGCGGGCTGTCGGGCTAGTGGCATCGACTATACACGATGGCCTCGTCTGCTAACCCTCTCTTTGCGTCTTTTACTTGGTGCTTGCAGCATGAGGGTGCTACGTCCGTGGGCTCCGGTGTTGCAAACAGCGAGTTCTGAATCTGCACCATAAAAGGAAAGAAAAGAAACAGTATTTGGCGAACCTGTAACAAATGTAGCAACAGAGATGTTTATGCCAGCTTCCAAGCATAAAATCTTTTTGAAATTTGTCGGCATTGCAAGACAATACTAATTTTGAAGTTTCCACGAGTCCTAAACCAGTTCAAGCACGATGAAAAGGATTGAAGTATCCATTCTGCTGCTTGGCCACGATCTGAAGAGCAGCTGAAATCTCGTTACATCTTGAAGTCGCAATAGCTCCAATTCCTAGTCTCGCAAATTCCATCGAGAGCAATGCCGAAATAAAACATGCTATTTTTGGTATGATCACCACCAAAATACAATTATTACGTGCTATATAGACCCAAACTTTTGGAGTCATAACATGCAGCAATGCCTATGTCCTCGGTGCGCTTGATGCACCTGGAACCATAGCATTACAAGAACCAAGAAAAAATAAAACAATCAAATTTGTGTTGTCAATTAACCTCTCTGAACCTGCAGTGATTAGTGAAATTACTTCCATGAAGCATATACAGATGAATTAAAAAGCATGTTTAATATCTATCTTGATTAGATCTGCTGTATTTTATTGTAAATACTCCCATTCTTGCAAGCACATCAGACGCAATGATTGAAATGTGACATCTTGGGACATTTGGGATGTGAGTCACCTCACCATGGCCACTGCTAGCCTTGGTCTGCAAGCATACCAGTTGACGGTGTCACCAAATACTCTACCAGGAAAAATACATTTGTCTCTATTCATTTACGCCAAAGCGCACCCACAGTGCCAAATGTTGTTCTCCTAGTGGTAGGATGCACCACGCACCTGAAAGAGATGCATGAGGATCAGCTACCGTCCAGGCGGCCACAGTAGTCATGCTCGGCACCAAGAAAGGGGTTCCGCCGTGGGCTGAATGTGCCGCTGAGATACTGGGCCTAGACGGTAAGAGACAGCCTGTCTCAACTTGTGCTCCAGCTGTCCCGCACCATAGATAACACTGGTAATCTAGTGGCGTGCAAGCAATCGTCCCAATAAACGGATCTCACTAAGCGTTCCACGCATGTTTGACGGCGCCAAGAATTCTGTGTCTAGCGGGAGGCGGTGCATGAGCGGCTCGGTGTCTACTCTGTCGCGCAAAGCTCCGGCGGGGTTTTCTACAACACAAAAAGACTGAAGTCTCTCTGGCTGCATTGCCGCGGCGGCTGTAGACCAATCGGCTGGTGAGACAGGTCTATTCAAGTGAAGACCCTAGAAGGCTGCAGCGCATCAGCCGTTATAGCCACGCAAACCCTATTCGTGCCAAGGCCATTGGATTTTTATGAGTGAGATATTTTTCTTAGTAAAGCATTTGGTGTTATCATGTCACTTCTCTAGTGGTTGTCAATACCCATGGGCTATATAATTCTTCTCTCCCTTTCAAGGAATTCTGTTACATCTGGAATGATAAAAAGGTTGAAAACAGGGATGAGAAAATCCACAGAAAGGGAGAGGTGAAGCCAAGTGGCTGGGCCCGGATCGTCCCGGGGCAGAGCGGTGGACATCACTGTGTGGCATGGAGCGTAGGCTGCGTGGTGCGTGGCCCAGCCCGGGGGCCCTTGAAGGAAACTCTGGCCCGAGCTTCGCTCTCAGCTGCCAGGACCCCAGTTCCATCAGGCTCGGGGACACCTGGCACAGCCCAGGCATGCAGGGGGCCTGGAAATCCCATGCTGGGCTGGGGGCTCATGGTGATGCCACTCACAAACGCCCACAAGCACACAGAGTGCTCCTGTGGCGACGCAACCCTGTAAAAAGGTATTCAGCAGCATAAAGCAGATGACTGACCAGAGCTTCAGAAGTGACTTCACTTCCAGCTGAAACAAAAGAAGGCTGACAGCTCAGACATGTGATGGATGCCCAAGTGGAGTTGTCTGTCACGTCCAATGTATTTTACATGCTCCAAGTGAACTAATAGTGATCATAGATGAACTCACAGCTAAAAAGTAAAATACGCCTGCAAATACTGGAAGCAGCCAAGTATGCACACAGCTTTCTTAACCTCAACACCTAATAATGTTTTTCTTTCACTTGTCTTTCTCATTAAGCGACACCGTGTTTTCAGCTACAAATGGAATGTAGCTCAAGGCAGAAACCTAGAACTTACATGCTAACGTCTGGGTCATTCCTCCTCTGCAGTGTGCTGGCTTGCTCAAAATGAAATCAGGTGGTCTTGTCTCGGTCTCACAGCATCAGAATTGTCAAGGCTAGTGTGTGGCCTTATCAATGCTTTTTCTCCGAGCTCATCAGATGAACCAGCAGAGTTACTTTCGGAACAAACGAGCCAAAAAAATGAATTATAGACAACAAAATCAAGATCAAGAGATTCCACTGGAAACGACAGCCGGGCGAAATCACCACCTAGCTGAATGCTCTGGCGATCGTGCACCTGCCAACTCGATAGGCCTCCACCACACACTCTTTTCATTGCATCAGCTGGCAAAGTGGACAGCGGAACACATGCACGATAAAGACGAGGCATTATACGATGGTTCCCACATCAAGTGTAGCTGGCGTCCTACGGCACTGTGACGCCATTGCGACGTCGCGTCGGCCGGAGTGAGCTGGCCAACGTAGCGGCAGAATCGCAGCTGGGCATATTCGGTCATTTCAACACAGCGCCAATATCAGCTCTATGCAGTTTCAGCGTCTCTCGTGTTCTGCGAAGTTCCTGCAAGCACCATAGAGTGACAAGGAAGATGCTGTGGATATCACCATCTATACTGCAAACAAACAGAGCATTGCTAAAAACTGACAACGATGCCGAGAAGCGGCGCTAAAATGCTGACAGGTTTATTTATTTATTTATTCAAGTTCCCTTTAAGGCCCTCGTTGAGGGCATTACGTAAGGGGGGTACAAAACACGAAAGTATAAAACGAAGCTAACAACGACGTATGCGAATCACATGGGGTGTTGCAAAAGCAAAATGGCATTGCCACGAGCAATGGCAAATACACAAATTAGTCTGGGCGTATGGGGAGTTACGTAGGGGATGAAAACATTGTTACATTGCAATCAGTAAAGGACAAGACAAACAAATAGAACGGCATCAGTGGGGGCATTAACAGAAAATGAGAGAAAAAAGAGCGTGGCAAAATGCGGCGGGGTACGTCTGGGTTACAATAAGTGAGGGGAGGTCGTTCCAGTCCACGATAGTATGAGGGAAGAAGGAAGAGTTGCAATGGGTTGTGCGGCCTGAGTGCGGCAAAGACGTAGCTCCGGGTGATTTAGCCGCGACGAAGCATCGCCGGGGGCAGGAGGATATGAGTCCATTGAGCGCAGGAGGCAGTAGTAAATTTGTAGAGAGAGAGTCGCGCCATCTTACGACGGACGTTTAACGGAAGGTCCCAGGTTCGGCTGTCTTTAGAGCGGGATAACGACCACTCCAATCATTGCGTCTTTCAAAATAAACCCGACAGGCCAGCGCAGCTTCACCGTACTGGCCGAGGTGATTTAACGACAGCTATTTGCAGATGTGGCTCCAAATGGCCTTGGCATATTCCAATTTGGGTCCAATGTATGTCTCATAAGCCAATTTTCGCACAGAATGGGGAGCCGATTTCAGGCTTCATCCGGTGCAACCGAAGCACGGCAGGGCAGCCTCAGCGCGCATATAGCTCGATGTGAGCGTCTCAGGCAGAGATCGTCAGTTAGAGTCGGCACCGAGGTAGTTTATAGGACATTGCTACGCCAAGTTGCGCCTAAGTTGACCGGCGCGCTGACGCTATTTGCTGTAGAACCGAGATCCTTGTCGTTGTCATACGAAGAACTGGGACTCAACTTGCATTTCGATTCGTGTTAGTGGTCATTAGCCACACTGGTAAGCACCACGCCTGGATTTCGTCCAGGTCATCTTTGAAGTAGAAGATGGTCTTCAAAAGAAAACATCCTTCATTATAGGACGCAGTCGTCAGCATAAAGGCGGATGTTAGAGGAAATTTTGCCTGGAATGTCATTAACAAGTATCAAGAAAAAGTAGGGGGACCAAGAACCGAGCTCCTAGGGAACTCCCGAGGTAACCTCAGCGTGGGAGGATGAGGAAACTGTTTATTTGCAGGTGGACTGAGCACGAGAGGAGACGAAACCCGGATCCAGAGAGAATGAGAGGGTCAGATTCCACTTGACATAGAAGGTTTGGCAGAGTGGGCAGCGCGGTTCGAAAGCCTTCGAAAAGTCCAAAAAAACCAGGGCATCAGTTTGGTGGTTGGGATTAAAAATTGGTGTATAACTCGGGGGTGAATTCTACGAGCTGCGTCTCACAAATATTATGATGATCCCCACCGACCGTGTTGCTTGTTGGCAAGGAGGTTATTACCCTCGTGATGAGATACAACATTTGAGTAGATACATGTGCTCTAGAAAGTTTGGAGGCTGCCATGAGTTAAGAAGAAATAGGGCAGTAACTCAAAGCCGAAGAACAATCCCCATTTTTAAAGACCGGAAACGACCTTGCCCAGTTTTCCAGTCGGATGGGAGATCCCTGCGATAAGCACTGTGAGAATATTTAGTGTAGGAATTCGCTGGACAATCTGCTTTGGTGTAGTGAAAGATTTTGGGGGTGATGTCATTGTCAGGTCCTCCAGAGGATGTCAATTTCCAAGTTGTCGTTGGGAAGTTCTTCATTCCAGCGCATGAGTTGTCAGCGGATTCTGCTCGCAGCGGCAGTGCTTGGGTAATATAGGGACACGCCGGCGCCTTCTAATGCAAGCACAGGACGAAAAATGGAATCGTTTAACACTGCGGCTGGTCCGTTTCAGATACGTTGGGGAACCGTCCTCCTCGGCTTAGCTGGGATAGAGGAGAGAGCGATAGTTAGGGGATATAATCTTCCAGGGTTTTTTAGGGTTGTTACTTGGGATACCAGAACGGTCCTCGGAAGGAACGTAGGCGCTTCAGCCAGACAGAAGGTTCCGAGTATAGGTGCTTAAGGCACAAGAAGCAGCATCCCAGGCAGCGTCTACCGGTCCAGATGCCTTGCTCTTCTAAAACAATCGCTTTTCTTTTTATTGTTAAGGGACCTTAATGGCACTGTGGCAGCATGGGTCGCCATCGCTCGTGGGGTGCATGGACGGAGGGCTCAAACAAGGTCAGATTGATTTGCTTGTTTTTAAAGAGCAACCAGTTCTGTTCCACGGTCCTAGAATAAAAACTGGCAGTATACTGCGGTAGGTATTTGCAGAAAGGATTGCTGTTCATGGCTGCCGAAATTGGCTTGCAGGTAGTCGCTCGAGAATTTTTGTAGGCGGCGTCTCGTGGCAATGGATGAGCAGGACAACTCCACGGTCAGCCAAATCGCAGTCCTTCGACCTTTCGTTTGGCTAATGCGATTCCACCAAGGTCTGGGGACGTCCTCAGAATGAGATCAAGGATATTGTCTTCACGTGTAGGTTGTTTGTTGACGACTTGGGTGAGATTATGGGTTTAAGCATAGATCGAGTACAAATCCCTGGCTTCACTGGACCCGGATTTGCTACAGAATTGGCCAAGTCTACGTTAGGGAAGTCAAAGTCGCCAAAGACTAAGACATTTGATTTTGGGTACCGCTCGGTGGGAATTCTCAAGTCAGCAGAGAATGAAGCCTCGTGGCAAAACGTGCCGCTATAATTCGGAGGTCGGTAGCAGACTACCGATAATGGCGTTTTTGTTTGCTGGACGATGTGTCACGTACAAAGTAGCCTGGTATGAGAGCTGGTAGAACAGAATATGGAAGAATACGTATTCTTACCGCTGTTAGCACACCACCTCCTCTTCTGGTGCAGACCGATCACATCGGTAATGACAACATGAGTTAGGGGGAGAAATTTCGCGGTCACTTCATCTCGGGCTTGGCGCGCTACGTTTTCTCGTATCAATTACAATCGTCCAGCGTATCACTCTGGAATAAAGCCACTGAGCTCCTCACGGTTAGAAGGAAGTGGCATTTTTCGTCGGAGGTATGCATCAAGAGTTCCAAGTCTTGTAATCGCTGTAGAGGCCAGGCGGCGGTGACCCGATCAGAAAGAGGTCTCGCTGCTAACCCTAGGAATCTATCTCTGTGACGGAGTCCGCACGCAGAATCCGTGCTGGAAACACTTGTCTGTTTGACGTTCTGGTTGTCAAAGTGAATTTTGAAAATGGGAGTTCCAGTGATTTGCCATAATAAAGAGTTTGCAGCGTGAGGCCGCGCACTTTCGAGAAGACAGCGAGGTCCTCTCGCTACCGCGTACTGAGTTTCCTTTAGTTTTCCTCCAGGGAACAAAATGTTCTGCTTGTCCTTGAAGCGCATGAGATCCTCACGACGATCGGTCAGTTTACGCATAGCTGAATCACTCCATGCCGTTGGAGCATCAGGTTACTGGGGCTTATTCGACGCCTCGGGCTTTCTGCACAAGCCGGATCACGCTTCTCCTCCGTACCGGGTCCATGTTTCTGCCTGCGAGTCTGGAACGCCAAAAAACCAGCAGGATTTCGGACCTCCGCAGTCTATTCTCTGCGTCATCGCACCGCGCGAATTTACCTCGTAAAGTTCCGACACAATACCAGCCAGAGCCTCTATGGTCAAGAACGCCCGCGGACGGGAAGGGCCTTCGCTGCGGCAAACTGGGCCTCGAGAGCTGTCCTCCTATCGGATTGGTGCACCTCACATTTTCGTCGGTGGGCTCTTGAAGCGCTCTGGAACCCGTCCAAGCTCGGCAAGCACATCGATCTGGCTCTTTTCTATCCTGGCGACCATTTCAGAAGTATGCTTACCCGACTGAACCTCCATGGTTGGAGCCTGGGTTCTGCCTCGATGTCACCCCAGCATTTGGCCAGTAGTAATACAGGACAAATAACTGAACATGAATGCACCTGACAAGGAACGCGTAGCATGGCTGCGGCAGTCAGACGGGTCATAGGGGCACGCCGTATGCCGCAAACCTGGCAGCGTTGCTGATGGCTGGGCGGCATTAGAGAGGGGACCAGCCTGAACAAAGAGATAGGGTTAGCATCGTTGCTCGAACGATGTCGTGCCCCAACTGGCCGTCCGGCGTGGCTGACTGGCACGGCGTACGCGGAGGTCGCGTGAGGTCGCCCACGAGCTTGCAAAGTTGCCGGAGGCGCATCGAAGATGCCGCGTCAAGTTCAGGCCAATGCAGTGAGCCGCGCGGTCTGGGAGAGCATTGGCGGGCCTGCCGAGTACACGCGCCGGCGGGGATTCACCGAGTCTATCGCAGTCAGCGGGTCGTGCACCAGATTTCCGGGTGAGGGCGGCGAAGTCGTAGCAGAGACAGCGGTCAAAGCAGCACCTGAACAAAGGATAGGGTTAGGCATCGTTTCTCGAACGATATCGTGCATGTTGCGGTTTTGCTTGCATGTTTGGTTTGGCTTCAAAGTTCAGAAGGTGAAGAGGAAGTTGCCGTCGGGGCTGGGGTCACTCCGGGAGTGACAGGCGCTACAAAGTCACGTAAGCGGTGGAAGGTGTTAGCTGTGCCGGGCGCCTACGTTTCGCAACAACGCACTGTGCCTGTTGTCAGAGCGCCCGTCACCCTATATACCTCGAACAGTGCAAGAAAGATGTGGGTAGGTAAGCAGTGAGAGCCAGTCAAGTAGCAATCTTCAAAGACAGGACCTGGAAGGGTACATGCGGCTCATCCAGCTTTTAACGCCAGAAGAGGCTTGAGCCAAGCTGGGCCTGGAGTGGTGCCCGAGCATGAATGCGCAAAGGGGAACAAGACAGGGCCTTCCATAAATGTTTTCAGTCACAAAAAGGTGCCTACCGCACGCGTACATAGAAGGGTAGAGGTCGAGACGCAGTCTCTTCGCAAACAAGCTTCAGTCACTTTCCATGATCCCGGGTGGTGCCCGGGGTCTCGGGAAATGGCCAGCCCCCGCTAGGCACAGCGAGACAAATGCCAAAAACAGCTACCCAAAAATACAAGAATGCAACAGAGGAGGCTCATTTGCGTCGTTCACATTTTTCTGCCTTGTAGTAGGTAAACAGCGCACCTGTGTTGATTGCTGGCAACCGGCACTCCGAGTGACTATCATGGTACTATGCTATGCTCCGTGACTTCCTATCCAGGCAGGTCAGATCACGAAGAGACCTGCAGCAAACTTCTCCCCGCTGGTTGCCCTGTGTAGGACAAAGACATTTTAGACCATGTAGAAGGTGCAAGGCATGTGTGCACAGTCCTGTTAAATGCCTCCGGTAGGCTCTGGGTCCGCTGGTGGATGTCTGCGTACGCCGAACACGGCTCATATTATGCCGCACTGCTGAGAGAGCCACGTAATACTTGATCGCGGTCCACTGCAGACCTGGCAGATGGCTGCACTGCGGATGCCAATCATCACAGTGTAGATTGATGCCAGCTGCTCCACGTACGGGCAGTCGTCGATGGAGCTTCGTGGCGCACGCGTTGCTCGTGCACGCTGGTTCGCCGCCGTGGTCGCATGGCGGAAGCCAATGCGCAGGCAGCGGCCGCCATGTAAACGCTTACCTTCTGGGCATGGCCGGAGCTGGGCGGCGGCCATCTGTGCGTGCTGACTGGTATTCCATTCATCCCTAAGCTGAGACTGCGGCGGAAGCTACGTCACGCTCAATGGACCAGTCATACATCCCTCTTTCGTTACGCGATCACGCTCCCGCTCGTACCCACCCGCTGAAGGACTGGGTCAGGTGATGAAAGGAAGGTGGCCTGATTTGTCTCGGCAAGCAACATTAGTTCCTACTGCCGTCTCAGCCTGGGGCACGTACAGGTGTATAGGGCCGCACGTCCTGGCTGACTGCGCGCTGCGTCCCAAAGAGCCGGGTACAGCAGAGCGACCGGTCAAGAGGGAAAAGATCTATGAAGGTATGAGTGGCCTCGGGCTTCGCGGGGCAGACTGGTAAAGTGAACGATCGCGAGCGTTGGAACGCACTGCGAAGGACGCTCGGGCGCTTGTTTACTGTCCTCAAGGAGCTAAAGAAACACAAGCATGGGAACGCTGCAGGAACGCCCCAGAAGCCATATGCGGCCCTGAAAAAAACTAAACAGCGCATGCCGGAGCGCAATAACGTCGTGACAGGAGCCGCATAAGATTTATTCGCCCGGAGAGCGAAACAGTCGAAAGAACGGGATGGGCAGACGCATCAGCAACAGGACAGCAATGACGCAACAAAATGTAGTGGTAGCCGACGCACCAAATGTATGGATTCTCTGATGTAGAGGCGACCATGTGGTGGTCTCGACGATCAGGCTGCTACTTGAGCATGGTAGGCATCCAGGAAGGGCCAGATAGAGCGGCAGGGCTGGGATGCCCTGATGGGTGACGACGCAGGTGCGATTGACTTTTGAGGTCTAGGCTGAATGAATCTTAGAGTGCAGATACATCAAAGCTGAAGAAAACGACCGGCGAGAGAGGCGCGAGTTCGGGCTTGAGCTGGCAACGCCGCTGCCCCTGAAGCACATTGCCATAGTGCCCGTGCCGCAACAATCTAGTAAGAGTAAAGCTACTACGCACTACGTCGTGCACTTCGACCGGAAATGGCAATGCCGCACTGCGGAGAGCATGCCTGCCATTTGGTCCACCCTTTCGGACAGCGCGTGTATCACTGGCGTAAGCGCGTTAAACAAGCCCCCCCCCCCGGCCTACATTCTCGCCAGGCTTCGGCTGTTGATGAAAAAAGGCAGCCGCTGATACAAAACTTTAGCCGTCCAGCCGGCAACCCAAGCCCCGCTGTCCCCGATTACACCTCCGGAAAGAAAGTCGTATACCATTTAGTTCTGCAAAGTTTCAAGGTTTCAACAGCAATCCTTTTTTTTTTCAGTGTTAATCATAAAAAAATAAATGTCGTAAATATCGCCATGATGCCCAACAACAACGGTAAAACAAAAATGCTATGAAAGGTATGAAATTAATGATCAGGCCATTGCGATCCGGACTGGCGCCACCGCGGCAGGAGCGGATAATGCATAACCACTATGCCATGCCTCTTTTTTTTTTTTCCAGCAAAAAACAAGTTGATGTACATATATTGCCAACGATTCGTCACTATACAAGTTTCGCGTGAGTGACGTGCGGCAATTTTCTCTAGAGGTGCACATTGCCGTGTGCGTATCGCTTTACTATCGTAGCCAAAGCGCATTCACGGCAATGCTACTGCACCGCCGACACTAATGAATCGGAGAAGCTCACGCGCGTACGGCATGGAATAGCCGGGAGACTCACAACCACGACGGGTGCAGCTCTAGAAACCCAACCACTCCGAGATTGAGGAAAAACAGTACGGGCAGACACAATCACATACCTAGGAGCATGTTTACCCTCTCGATCACCAGTCTCAGTGTTCAATGATTCAATGCGATCAGATATACTACTAATTACTTTGTACACACCTTTAAGCGACCGAGAGAGACCAGACGGAGTTTTTAAGCCTTTTGCGACTTCTTGGGAACCGGATACTAAAGCGGAGCTGGTGCTGAGAGATCACCAAGGAGAAACTAAAAACAATCTGATATCTATCGGTCGCAAATGTGAACAGGCCTTAAATGCGGCAAAAACAATATCCTTACCTCATTTTCGTAAACACTCACGACGAACCAAACGAGACCAAACGCATCGTTCATTATTGATACCAATAGGCCACAATGATATGAGAACCGAATGGTACCATCATTTTGAGCAAAATTTGTAATCTACCAATTTACGCAGATGCCCAACAGGAACTTGGCGGATCTTAAAAGATCCACGAAAGCGAAGTGCGTTATACCTATAGTCTTTGTGCGGTTATCTAAGTTACTAATATCATTTACGACTGCCTGCACGTGAATATCGGATTCGAAAATGACACTCTTCCTGTCGTAACCTGCCAGAAAGGTGGTCATTCCACAGCGGTTTGGTTGTCGTGACTTTGCTCAAAGTGCGCTGGTAACTCGCCTTCTTTGGGTAGTCAAAGCCTACCAAAGCGCCATTTTACCACCCGGGTTGTCATTTTTTCTTAGAGTGTGGAGCCCACAGATTGTGGTTTTTGTGTAAATAAATCAGAAATGTTTATAAAATCCCACTACAAATTGTAAAAAGGAGCAGCATGTTCGGTCAGTTGGAGTACCAAATTTCTAACGCAGATGCAGTTATACCGTTGTATAACATAGCGAAAATTATCACCGTGCATCGCACGCTGGGCACCGAACTTTGCAACCTCTGCTTCAATGCCTAGCTGACTGCTGTGTTTTTAAGCGCTGATACTTCGACACGAAGGAAGAATCAGCGAATCACATGGAACTCTTTCAGTCCTGCGCCCTTTTCGGAACGGTGACGCATCAACCTGAAACAGGTGGCCAGGTCCTTGTAAGTGTACTTCTATACAGTGTGTCCCCGAAAAAAAATTACGGTGTCTTGCTCCGCTCAAAAATAAGCCACGCATTGCCAAACGCTCACTTCTCCGCACCAGTGGTAGCGCCATCGGTATCGAGCAGATGACAACGCTTCAGGGTTTCCGATTGTAGTTCAAAACGTTACAAACGATTTTATAACATTTTCATGAGGAAAATTGTCGGCCGTACGCTTCCCACGAATACCTAGAGTGGGAAATGGACTGCAGCGCCATGATACCAATTACTAAAAGTTCAGAAAATCGTTTACAACTTTTGGATGAGATCCGCAGTTCGGATCTGAAAGTTCGGAATCTTATTCGAAATTCCGCTAACGCCACATTTGTACGGAAACTAAAGCAATGCGCAGTTTTTTTTTTTTTTTCATTAAATGGCGCTACTTTTTTTTTCGGGGAGACTACACGATTTATTGGACGCTGTCATTAAAAAGCTGGTTGCTGCACCGTGTATGCTTGAAACTACACGGCACCTTCTCGGACGACACAAGGCTGCCGCAGACATCTACGAAGAATGCGTTCGACAAGGCTCCAAGGACTGGGCCGATACTGCGGACGTCGGCGCTGCGGCGTACCAACCAGGGGGTACTGTCTAAAATCAACAACGGTAGAGTTTGATGGCGAATTTGTTTTGCACGAAAACAAGATGTATATCTTGGGTTATCTTCTGGTACCGTTACTCTTTTAAATTTACTCGGCTGCTTTAAAAAGACTTGTGAAGTTAAAACTACTGTCATTTTTGCCCAACTGTGTTATAATGAAGCTATATATAGTAGATTGCTTTTATTTGTCTGTTTGAAGCTTTTGTTATGCTCGGTTGGATTCTTTTATAAAAAAGCAAGTCCCAAATATTGTTTTCATGACTGAAATATGCTCAGCTGGGTATCCTCAGTTTCTAGATTTGAAGGTACTTTTCAAATTCATGAATTATGTGCTCCCAAACTGGTGTTGGCCTTTCACAGTTGCCACCCGAATGTTGTGAAAAGAGAAGTAGTACGCGATCTCCCGAAACGTGCCTTAAAGAAGTCTTGTTCTCATTACTTTTAAGAAGTAAGTTAGATGCCTCCGGGCCGTCTTTGACTGTTCTGGTTGTGTGTGTTGCGCAATGTTCTGGGTGGTCTTGGTAGGAACATAGAACTTAGGAAGAAGCTCTGATAAATGACAATGCATGCTTCTTTTCATGTATTCTCACTCAACATAAATGCATTGGCAGAAATTCATGTATTCAAATTTATGTATTCATGTGTTCAACAATTATTTCAAAGTACGTAGACTAACACTTTGAATGGTTGGATATTAATGACAGTGGTAGACGATAGCAATGACCTATGAATTCTCCTACGTTAGTAAAACCGGCCTCCGCCAGAAAGACCGAATATTAGAGCACAAAAAGTGGGTAATTGATGCTGTGCCAATTTTGAAATTTTAAACCAGCTCATTGAATGTAGCAATTTGCTCACGATTGGAAGCAGACGATTGTGTTTAGGAAAGAAACAGATTAATCTAAATGGGTGATTGCGTTCGATTCACCCGCTCGGCACTTAAGAGACAAATTTCGCTACACAAGCCTCGCGCTTGGAGGAATGCACCAGGGTATTGATTATTTTTAGAGTCATTATGAATATATAGAATGAAGGTCGCAAAATACTTGGATTTGCCCCTGAGAGCACTGGAGATTTTCTAATAAAATCCAGAAATGTGAGCATTTTGACAATTTTAATCGCATTTTCAGGAACTTTTGAAGTTAAAACTACTTGTATCACAAATGTGACGAAACGATGTGAGTACGTACTAGAGGTGTCCCCAATACTAATTTTGAAACCGTGATGGGAAGCCTGAATGTCTTAGTATTTACGTACTTGTGTAAACAAATTTCGCCGGGCCCTTTTTGGCTATATTCATTTTCAATCGGTTCAACGACTAGATGGCGAAACCAGCACCAAACTCCTGAAGCCAGCGCATTTGTTGTCATTGCTGCTTTCACGAGCTTCCACGGACGGCTACTTGTGGCACGAGTCCTTTGCTTGACTCTGCCGATATCAGGTTTGCTGTATCGCCGTAGGACGATCTGTGTGAGATTTATGTCTGCTGCACAACACAAAAAAGGACCAATGACAAGCAACGTGTGCAAGACTTAGTGATGCCGTGGCAACGTACTATGTCTCGGCACCGCACGACAAGCTTTCAGTTTCAATTATAGAGTGACCACGGCCGATGCCACGACCTATGTAGGTAATCTAGCGGTGAGAACGTGCCACGTAACCCCACGCTCAGCGAGTCCCTATGTTACATCGAAGAGTCACACTCCTCAGTAAAGCCCTTTGATGTGTTTGTCTGTCTTGCAAGCGGCATCGAATCTTCAAATATGCGAATACATGGCCCAGAGGTCTCGTGCGACACTTGTAAGCAAATGGCGGCGAAGCACTAAAATAAGTGGCTATGGAGCGACCACTGGAAGGAAACTGCGGGGGTGAGGAGGGGGAGGGGGGTTCCGCTCGTGGTCTCGTGGTACATTTCTCACATTCGCCAACAGTGATTGTCGGTACTTGTAAGGAACGCCAAGAGTAAATCTTATCTAGGGACTTTAGCTCATACATAAAATCGGAAGAATAAAACAAGGACAAGCACATGGCAACCATGTTCTTTCAATGAAAGAACGTGGTTGTCCTGCACTTGTCCTCCGTGTTTTATTCTTTCGATTTTATGTATTCATGTTCAACTCGCTCGCCTTTACCAAGTACTTTAGCTCACAGCGCTGATTTGGCTTCCCTGGCGTCTTTCGGCCGCATCACATCCCCGTCACTTTCTAACCCATTTTATGCTTGCAAAAAAAAAAACACACACACACACTGTGGTTTACTTTAACGTGACAGCTCAAGCCACATTTGATTTATTTATGTATTTGTGTAGACATGCCATGTCTTTTTCACATTGTGAAACACATTGTGCGTGACCGGAAGCGAGCGTCCACCTCAGGTCTTTGATTATTCGGCGTCGCGTAGCTCATAATGCAAGAATATGCCAGTTCTGCCGAGTTAGCGCTCTGCATGGCTTGTACGTAACGTCCTTGCACCATGCCGGTGTGCATTCTACTTATTCCTAAAGAAATATCCCCGCTTTCCCCTCGTTTATAAATGCCATTCCTCTTCGATATCCGCATGACGCTTCCTTCGCCTCGGCTCTGTAGCTGCAGCCAAACGACGCTTACGCTCTTCCTCTGTCTCGGCCTGACGTCGCCGACGCGTGTCCTCGGCTTTCGTCCATCGTCGCTCTTAAATACGGTCAGCCATATCACTCGTGGAAAGAACCACATCCATCGTCGGAGAGACAGCTGAGCTGAACCGCATTCCAGAGAGGCCTCGCGCCTTCTCGCCTGTTGCTCCCCGCCAGCTGTGCCACGCTCATATTGGTCTCTCTCCCCACCGCCGACACGATACCACCTCACCATCCCACTCTCTTTGCAATGTCATGCATGGTGCTAACAAACACACGCACGGACTCACACAAACGGGTTCTAGTCGAATGGAGCGCACTAACGCATTAAAAAAATGCGATAGTACACAGTTTACACTGAAAATGATAAATGCTCAACTGCATGGTCACCACAATATTTGCTGATGTGAAGTCAGTGCAGGCCATAGGAACACTGTGCTCGTGCCTTCGTTTTCGCCTCACTTATGGGAAATAGACTTCAATACCTAGACGCCTTAGAGAGGCATCAGATTACAGCCGCTAATGCTGACTTTCTCTGGTCTTGCCGAGTTACCGAGCGACTGGAATGGGCGCTGACGATCCTTCACAGCAAGAAGAACGCAGTAGAATTTAAAATGGTATTAACCTGAGCTTCTATGGTAATGATGAAATGAAGTAATAGGAGTAAGAGGAAACAGAAAGATATAGTACATCTTTCGCGGCGTTTATGTACAGTTACCGAGAGACGCAAAAGTGCGTGTAATCAGAAAACACATAACAATGAACCATTGAATAGCCGAGATAAATTATGCTGACGCTACAAGCCATCTGAGTCAATCCGGCACTGAGTGGAATGCGGCCGCTCGGCTTCGCCTTGCGATTCACCGGAGCTTGAGGTCATGTGGCGCTGA
The DNA here is from genome assembly GCA_037355805.1 of Ixodes ricinus. Taxonomy (NCBI): domain Eukaryota; kingdom Metazoa; phylum Arthropoda; class Arachnida; order Ixodida; family Ixodidae; genus Ixodes; species Ixodes ricinus. The sequence continues at coordinate 55,472 of JAZHYW010053609.1, forward strand.
ATTGGCTGTGTTAGTTACTCTGGAATAGCTCGCGGCATCGGCCGCGGCATTACCATTCCAAAATTTCCATGTCCTCAACCGAGCGCGCGATGTCCTCAAAAAACACGCGCATGTCCGTCGCTTCGGAAAGCGAGAAAATCACGCGTCATTTTGTATCGAGACTGAAAATAAAACCAATAAGGAGCCTGTTTTCTTTATAAGGTATTTACACATAAAAGTGAAAGCAAGGCGCGCTTCAGAGCTAAGGATGAGTTGCGCGTTGCCATATGACATCACTGCGTTCACTCAAAACCCTTCACAATACGATAATGAAATGTTGCAGTTCTCCGGTCAAGCCGTTGAATAAAGTCAATTTCGGCCGCATCCGGTGTCAAGAAAACTGCAAGTGTGACACGCCATTCGCGCGACACCACGCTCTATGGCTTTGAACCCAATTATAACATCCTCTGTACTCAAAAATTCTGGCAGTTCGACGATGGAGCCATAGAGCGCCTGGTCGCAGATTTGGACTGCGAGGATCTGGTAGCACAGAGCATCTCTCGGGAAACATGATATTCAGCGCACAGCTTTTCCAGCGGCGAGAACCTGAAACATGGTTTTCAAACCCGACGAGAAAAGAAGCGGTGTGCGCGAGGAACGCGAGGAGCACGAGCGGACATTCCATCGCTCGGTAGAGGTTGTGTTTCGGCGTCTCGCTGCCGCGGGACGTCCGTCACCTGACTCTCTTCTGAGCCGTCGTCTGCCGCTCTACATTTACACTTTCGTCGGCCGCGTCTCGTGGCTATCTGTCAGACTATGTCGGTATAGAGGACGCTAAGAGCCAATACATAGTCCTGTCAGAATAAGAGGCTATGGCCAAAGCTTCTTGACTCCCTCCACTCGCACAGCTCGAGCACGGTTCAAATCTCTACGCGTGATGTTTTCACTTTTCTTATATGACATAGACAAGCTGGATTGGAGCCCAGGGCCGCAGTTTGCTCACCTTGCGGCCGTGGCTGCGGCTGCGGCCAAGAGGGATTTTTATGTCACGTGACCATCTTCATGGGGACAACGAAGTACCCAGCGTCCCGGCCTAATGGCGGAGAAATCCGTATCGCTTCAAGCCACTAAAAGCCCTAATTTCGCTCGCAGAAACTGTCTGCAGGGACTTTCAACTGGAGTCCAATTGACCGCCCCTCTATACTGGAGAAGCGGCAGGCAAAGTTACGGCCAGGGAGGGTAAATATGAGGCAAATTAAAGAAAAAAACCACGCGAGATAAAAGCGGTGGCAGTATATTTATATACCTTCACCAGCGCCGCGGCTCGCGCCTCTCTTGTGGTCGGGAGGTTCGAGTGCCCGCACTTGGCGTCGCGGTGAAAGTCCGGGTTCAAATCGCGCCAGAAACTCTATTTTTTTTTCTGCTTGTATTTGACTGCATTCTCACTAAGAATGTTCACAAGGCCGTATGAGCTTTATAAAATTATTGGGCGGGTACTTCTGACTCACCAGTTCGTTGTTCTCGACCTCGGAAGAGCGCATACATGTCTCTGGCTTTCTTTACCAACTTCCGGCATGCCCTGCGGCTGCCGTACCTCGGAAAGCTTATGTCGTTGACAATATCTTCCCATGCCTGCCTCTTCGTTCGCCAGGTGACTGTGCTGCTGAATTTCTCTAGAATTTGTTGTTTTCGTCTCAATTGCTCTAATTAATTCCATTTTGTGATCCAAAGTCATTTTGAGTGTGTTTGCGTTCCGAGAGATGGTTTGCGATGTCGACGCCTGACTCATTTTGGCATTCGGTTGTGATCGTCTGCTATCCATACCTAAAATTCAACACGTAATGTGTTAATATTGCTAAAACGATTGACACAGCGAGATGTAAAGAGTAAAAATATAACTTTTATCACATTCCATGCAAGTAAAAGTATAATATCTTTTATTTCGGTTTTACTGACTTTCTCAGACGTTTGACTTGTTGCCTTGCCTGTAGGATTTCGCTCAATCAATGCATCCACGGCTGCTATTTTTTTCTGTGTGTGTTTATTTCGTAGAATCTTTTTTTTTTTTTAATTGACACGACTGCAGTGTGTATTAGTATCTAAATAGGCGCCTCCTGTTATTGAAAAGAGTCGTAGCAAGAGCGTTGTATATTTAAAAACACATAAAATAGTAGTTGCTGGGTGAGGATGCTTGTTTCGGCCTCCGGTTGTGTGAAACTCACTTAACGATGCTGTAATCTTGGTGTGCTTTTAATGAACATTATGAAACGTTCGTATTTGCGCGTTAACTTGGCTTGATCTTGGTTTCCCTTTAATGAACATTATGAAACGATTGTAGACGCGCGTTAACTGGCTTACAACTGTAACCTTTTTTTTCCCCCGGTTTGTCAGCCGAACAAGTGGGGCAAAGAGTAAAATCGTGTAAGCGCAGTAGTCCTAGTGGATGATTAGTAAAAAACGATCACACTTAAAAAACAAAACACACTCGCAGAATAAAAAAAAAAAAAAAGTTTCTGCCGAGATTGAAATCCTGCAACTTTCACGCCGCGACGGCAAGTCCCGGCGCTCAAACCGCTCGACTGCTGCAGACGCTGTTCGGACCGGCGCTGGCACAGATATAGAAATACACAACCACAGCTTCTCGTTTTGTGTGAGTTTCTCTTTATTTTGGCTTATATTTACCTTCTCTGGCCTTAACTTTCACCTGCCGCTCCTAAAGTATGATGGGGCGGTTAATTGACTTCAGTTGAAAGCCTCTGCAGTCAGTTTCTGCGAGCGAAATTAGACTTTTGTACTCGAAGTGGCACGGACTTCTCTGCCATTAGGGCAAGGACGCTAGGTACCTCCTTGTCCCCATGGAGCTGGTCACGTGACATAAAAATCCCTTCTTGGCCGCAGCCGCAGCCGCGGCCGCCGGGTGAGCAAACCGGCCCAGGGGCACCATGCTCGCATAGCTCGCTGCCGTTACTCGCAGCATCGGTTTCGAAAGTAAAAGGAGGCTCGTGGGGTTGTGGCATTTCGAGTTGTCACAACATCACTACGTCGTACATGCATCGCCTTATCGTCTCAGACAAGCCTGTGAACAACTTCGTCTTCCTCAACGGTACGATGCATCACACTCAAATGACGGAAAACTCCAAAGTGGGCCCGAGCTCGACGCTGAGTGTCTTTCGACGAGTATGCTGGACACGGCTTCCAGCCGAACGTTGACGCTGCGAACGTGTCCGATTAATGTCTAGTGTCAACCTGATTGGAATGACATCAAACTTTAAATTGACTGGTTTTGATTATTTTAAGTGGGTTTATCCAGGCACATTTTCCAGACGGTGAGAAAATTTTGCTGCTATCCGGCAAAACTCGATCTCGTCCGCGCTCCGGTGTTGAGCTTCGGCGCGTGTCGTTGCACGCTTTTGTTTGGCAGAAATGTAGCTCAGCTTTCCCTGGCTATGTCGCCAACGCTACAGGCGCCTCTGCAGCCACGTAGCACGGGCGTCGCTCAAAGCGGCACACGAGCTTTTTACTTAACAAATGTCCCGTACATCAGCGAGCTCGCCCACTTTGCAGGCGAACAGTAAATGTCAAGTAAAAGTAACAATTAAAAAAAGCAGAAAAAAAACATTTTTCCCGTTGTTATAAAACTCCAAATGTAGTGCACTATGCCTTTGTTTTTTTACTGTTTATTAACGCCTGTGACCATATGTTGAAAGACGCATATGCTTACTAAAGCGCCGCCGACATGACTCTAATGTTTCGTCGTTTCAAAAAAGTGTGAAAAACACATGCCGTACGCACGAACGCTGAGGATAGCACCGGGCAGATCTTTGTTTACAAAATAATGCGTTCTGACGATCGCACTGCTCAGCATGCGGTCTTCACTGCTACCACGCACGTGTTCCACGATTCCGAAAGTGTGTAAAGCACGCGGCGCACGTACAACCACCGAAAATAGCACCACGGTCAGAAGCTCTTTTTTACCCACAACCATGGTTTGTGCATAACCTGGCGCTACTTAATACAGGCTAGCATCTAAAGGATGAACTCAGTGAAGCAAAGGTTAACAGCAAAATTAGCTCTGCAAAAAAAAAAATTATAACACGCCGCCTCATATTCGTCGGAAACCAAATTTTATGGGACAAATAAGCGATGAACGCCGCCAAAGCCAATACATGATGTCAAGGCGTCAGTTGCGTGAGCAACTTCATCTGCGCACAGATGACGCACTTGTAAACGCTGCCAACCCGAGTGCACTACCAAGACACAACATCAGCAAATAGGAGGCTCACAAAAAAACATTTGAATTGTTCGAACTCGGTTCGAACTTCGGAGACAGTCGGAAATCAGAGTCATTTCTTGGACTATATTGCTCGGGCCACGCGCTGGCCGTTGGCCCCTGCCGGTAGTAGCGGCCACGGGGCGAGAAAAATCTGGCTTGCCTATATTGTGCGCAAACAGCCTTTGGCCCGAGCCCACCCCAAGCGCCCGACCTCCATGCAGAGGTGCGAGCAACTCGCTTGTTCTCGAAACATGTTGTCCCATGTATGAGCAAAAGGATAAAAAAAGAAAAAAACGCGGATGAATCTCTTTTAAGGATGTGGGCAGGATCACATCCGCCATCAATTCCTATTAGCACGCCCATATTTAACGTGGACGCTAATATTTAAACTCGTTTCTCTGCGTAGCTCCACGTTTGTGGTGACTCGGCTGTTTGCATATTTTTTAATGCTTTGTGTACCACGAACACGTCATTTCAAAACAGCCTTCGAGCCTGTGTCCAAGCGGTCAAGGATTTCTCAGTGTTGACCGTGTGCCTGCCGTTAGATCGAGTATCGTTAAAATGGAAGACGACAAAAATAAGACGGTTGTGAAAGTAAATGACAACTGTTTGCTGGGCTGGTTATGGGATAGTGGTGTGTATGTCTACCTTGTTGAATTAACCTGAGAGTGGGGTAGAAGAGATACATCCAAACGTAGAGGGAAATAAATAAACAGGGTGGCGTCTCAGATTTCGCTAGCTGTTTGATTTAGTCCACCTCTTTATATAGCCTCAAACTCAAGGTCATCACTACCAACACAAAGGGTCGAAGTCTATACATTTCAAGCGCTACAGTCACCATCATTTTCCGCTTGGACTGTACAGAGTTAGTTCTTCTGTTTTGCTGATGATGACCATGAGTTTGATACTATATAAAGAGGTGGACTAAATAAACGAGTTAGCTAAGTTTCAAAGAGCCGTTCTGTCTATTTTATCTCCATCTACCTTTTGATGTTTCTGTTCTACCCCAGTCTCGGTTTAATTCAACGTGGTCAATATTCACCATCTCGCCGGCACTTTTACTGTATTTTATGGGCGGATGTCCTCGTTGTTTTCTTTTTCTCAAGGTGGTCAATTAGGACTGTGCACCACCTCTCCCACATTTTGACTTATTCCAGGAAGATGTTTTTATGACGATATCTAGTACTTCATAGCAACGTTGGAGACGTCAAAATTTTAGTGTCTCCTTTCACTGCTTACCTTTTGACTGGAAAACAAAATAACACAATGTTAATTGCACGCGTGCATTGTTTTATATTGAGTAGATTTCTTTTTAAGAACATAATAAAATTGCATTTACCACTTTCAGCCGCAGGAGTAGACTTGTCAGGAGTGGATTCAAGTGCTGTATCAAAAACTAACGTATAATGTAAAAAAAAGTATTTAGAAACATTTAAATAATGCCACCCTTGAGATGGGAAGATATATTTCTTCCTTTGTTCATTACTTCCTTTAGCCTTATGTTTAGACGTAGCTGACGCCACAAGCTGATATATTAATTTATTTATTTATTTCACGTTGCCTCAGGACCCGAAGGCATTGAAGATGGGAACAGCAACGAGATAGTAATACAATTAAAAAGCAAAACAGATTAGGATAAAAACAAAATACTGTTTAGACGCACTCGTCAAGAACATGGTTAGCCATTACGCAGATTTCAAATGCCCCAAGTCCGTGATAGAACGAACTGAACCGGAAAGGTGGTTACAGTCTTGGGAGGTACGAGAAAGGAAGGGTGAATGAAATGTGGTCGTGTTAGCGCTTGGAATGCCAGCCTTGTTTTAATGAACGAGACGAGAGAAAACAAAGTTGGCGTGCGATAAATATTTCTCAAAGTATAGAATTATAAAAATACAGTTTGTGAAATAAGGGGAGGCGTGACCTTTTCTGACGTAGAAATAAGGTGTGAGGGATAAGATTGATTTCATATTAGTGACACTAGCTGAGTAGTGGTAATTAGTGAGGATGAAACAAGCAGATCTTCTTTGGAGTGATTCTAGTGCGTCAATGAGAAAGGCATGACCGCGATCTCAAATCAATGCCCCATATTTTAATTTAGGTCGGATCAGGATTTTCTACAAAATTAACATATAAAGAACCGGTGCCAGTGAAAATTACGCCTACGCCTAACTTGCGTAGACCTTGTCCTCTGTACTCGTATTCACGTCAAGAACCGTAGTAAAAAAGATAGGCGTCTGGCGGAACGTTTCTTATCCCCCCCCCCCCCGTGTGCCGAATTAAGATGAATGTCGGTGGATCTTGGATAGCTTTAAAGGTTATGGAAACCAGAGTGTCGAACAGGAACCGAACCGAAAACCGGAACCGAACCGTTATTTTTAGCCGAACCGGAACTGAACCGAACCGAAATCTTTCGCCACAATCTTGGAACCGAACCGGAACTGAACCGTAAAAAAAATAACGGTAACCGGTTCAAAAACGGTTCATGATTTTTTTTTTATAATACAAAATGGAGTTTTTGAGAAGTAAAAATTGGCAGCTGCATTTCTATGTCGAATGGTCATATACCGAATTGCAATGTATGAGAAATTGTGGGTTTTCGTAGTGCTTTTGTATTGACACTACGAATTATCTTGTGCCACGTGGTCACGTGACGTCATGGTGTCAAGACATGCTGTCAAATAATGTCACGTCACCTGGCCCCCTGATGTAGTCGCGTGACTCACCGCGTCAAGTCGACTTAAATTGAGAACGTCACTATATTTATTAGCGTTGTTGACAACGTGACGTCACATGGCATCACGACTTCTCACCGCGTGTCACGTGATACTGTGACGTACTCGATTGTCATGAGCCCTAGTCGAGTGCTCGGGTTCTTGACAATCAGCATCGCCAAGCATTCGTGTTGGCTCGTGTTCAATCAAAGATAAGAATAGCCGAACTCTAACAATGTCTATAGCTCAACGCATGCTTTATTCTTTGCTAACCCCAGCGCATGACTATGACGGGCGGTATACAATTAGCGTCAGATCACATCGCCGCTTGTTCCAATACCGAGTTGAGGAGGCGAAAGCTGTTTCTTTCCTTTACTTTTTCTGCGTCTGCCATTGAGCGTAGAAGAAAACTTGAGTGTTTTTGCAAGTTATCAACGTCAGGGATTAGATTTTAGCGGTATTTACTGAAAGTACAAAAATTGTTGCACAATTCATTTCACATGTACACATCATTGAGGCACCCAAACATGTTTTCGTCGTTGCTGAACTGTCTCAAACAGTTGTCCCCGAGAATAGAAGCATTGAAAGGACTAAATACGGCTTATTAATCTGACGATAAATAGAACTACAAGTGTGTACTGCAGGGACACCTGAAAATAAAGATTCTAGTGACACCAGAGAGGAGAGCTTAATGATGTCTGCCTCTCAGATTTTCGCAGTTTTGTTTAAACTTCACAGTTTTTGGGTGCAAAATAAAAGGAATAGAGGATTACTGTTAACAAATGACACAAATATAATTGCCGAATTGGCACCCCCAAACGGAGAAGGGAATCCCTCAGAAATAATAGGTATTCTCTTGAAAAGTTTTTTAAAAAGAAAAAAAAAGGTGTGGGGGGGGGAGGGGAGTTTTAAAACATACAGTGTTGTAAAGGTTCCTCTGATCCGCATCTTCGGCACAGACCAGACAGCGTGATTCCGCAAAACAACTTCGTTTGCAAATTCACTCCTGCCAGACAAGCGCGTTTTCGTGGTGCCAGACGCTCGCGCCGTTACTCACGATTCTGCATCAAGCAAGAATAATTTTTGTTTTTGAATACATGAGTTGCACTGAGCGCAAACCTTATGCAGCGTGAATTTTGCATCACGGGGTTTGATTTTCTCAGTAAAAAGAAATGTCAATGACCACTAGCATATATGTATGATGATGACCACGTGCAAACCTTGTTCAAACAGTTCAGTTTTCTGGTGAAATGTGATGTTTTGAATACAATACTCCGTTTCGCTTTCAAGCAGGAGCTATAAGAGCGAGCTTAGCGCTTTCAGCGTCCTTTCCAAGAACGCGCGCTCGTGCAGTTCAAGCGCTGTTTAGGACAACATACTCGCGCTTGTAGCATTTCCACATGGAGAGCAGCAGCTTATTTTCAACCTACGGTGTGTCGTTTGCTTCACTCACTTTTTTTTCAAGTACCCTAGTCCGTTGGCTTACACCGAAAGTTAAGTGCCTGTTGACCTATTTAGCCCGACCTATTGAAATATCTTGCTCCTAACTGTTTAGGTCTTGGTTGGTGAAAACCTGTATTTCTCATATTTTCGACCCAACCAGTCGGAGTTCCGTGAAACATGTTTACGTTTAAAAATCGCATCTGTATATATTTCATTTTACAGTAAGGCGTCGTGTATGGGATCATTTTGAAGAATACCATTCATTACGTCTCTTTCTGCACATTTAGTGTATTTACCTTCAGATCTATAATGTGACCACGAGTCCTTTTTGGCACACACCCCGACCCGGTGTTTCACACTGCCAAACAGCGAACAAAAAGCACGTTTCCGCAGACTCAACAGATGGCGTAGTTTCGAGAATTGTCCTCCCGTGTCGGTCTCAAGCGGTTATGTGAACTTCACACAGGTAAATATTTTGATGACAATAACTTTTTTATTACTGCCTGAAAATTTGACAACATAAGTAAAGGGCCGATTACCCTAAAGATATACATCGCAAGTAAATGCACTCCCAAATTACCAGAAATATGCTCTGCAAATCTTTTCTGGTGTTTTTAGTCCTCGATAGGTACGTCTGTAAGTGATTTGGGCGACCCTTAAACAATTTTTTAGGCTGATATAAATAACATATAAGTTCCTGAAGCATATTCAAATTCTCAAACATCTAGAAGTCTGTTGCCTCCATTATGTGATGAACAACAATTTTATGTGTCTGTGGGTGGGACGAAAACAAAGTACACAGTGGCGCGTGGCGGAACTATGACTTTTGCGCACGCAGACCGACAGAAAGTGACAAATTAATTAGTTGCAATGTCGAGAGGAGTATGAAATACAACTACCGTGTTATTTAACAAAAAATATTGAAAAAATTTAGCAGGGGTGATGCTTATTTGCAAACTGAATTGACCGGCATCTTGTCATGAACAAACATCAAACGCCAATCTATGTCGACAATGTTCACTTCGGTAGGCGTTATTTTAGGCCAGATATGATCTGAGTACAATGGTCACTCTTTTCTGCATGATTATTCGCATGCATAACGGTCCTGAGTGTAAACAATACTGGTAATACCTCGTAAACTCGAAGTCGTAAAAACCGCTGAACAGATTCTAGATAAGCGAAATTTCGAGATAGGCGATGTGCCTAAACCGTGCCGCGATGTGCTAAATAAAATTCTTTCAATCAGTCGCGTCGTCAGCATATACGAGGTGTCGATCAAGAAAAGTAAAATGGAACCTGATTTTGTGGCGCGCCATGTTCACGGTCAATCGAGTCACGAGCCAACGTCGGAGAATTCACAACCAATGACCGGATTGAACACTTGACTCTTGCTCGTCATAACGCCCCAGACGATCGAAACACTCTGGAACAAATGGAGCGGACAATCAATAAGATAGATATTGACCACACTGCACGAGCACGAACGAGACGACCTCTCCGAAACTACGAGACCAAGGAGCCGACGACCAGACATCAGTTGACGGCAAGGTAAACGGATCCAAAAGCAAATACTCGAAAACGAAAGACAGAGCGAGCAGAAAACAATCGAGGGAGAGGAGGGCACCGAACGCCAGGCATTCCGCGCCTTGGCTTGTCGAAGTGGGGTAGAGGAGAAAAAATTAAGACAACCAAACGTCTTTGAGGGGCACGTGTCGCCGCGTTTCCGTGCACCCGCGGTTATCTTTATCTTATTTTTTTTCGCCTGCAGTCTTTTATATTTTGGCACGCACATTTTTTTAGCCAGTTTTTGCTGTTTATTGTGTTTTTTTTTAGATTTTTCCTGACGAGATTTCGAGATTTCCGAAGTCCATCCTGAAAACCTTTCGAGATAAGCAAGGACAAAATGTATTGTGTCTATGGGAGCTCATTCCAAGTCAAGGAAATTTTACGAGTTAACCGCTATTTCGAGATAGCCGTGTTCGAGTTAACGAGCTTTTACTGTATTGGTCAGGAAAGTAAGCGTTGTGATTGCCACTCAGTGTTTCTATAAAAGGTGGACTGAAAGGGTTTGCTCTAAAACATTCCTAACATTTGGAAAATATTATTGCTTGCACTTCAGTTGCGTCGTCATTATATATATTGTGAAGCGTATTTTGTAAATCTAGATTTCAGGATACATATCGCGAGGACGTGCCCAATTCATGATTTCATGCACTCTAATTAACTTCCTAAGTTCAAGAGCACAACGGGATTCTACTTTTAATACTGCGACGCAAAGTTGTACCAATCACGGGTATTTTAGACGATCTACCAGACTATAACCTTTCCATTCAGGTAAAATATATAAACTGAGGTAAAGAAAACAGATGTTGAGTCATATATGTTAATCTAGTTTTTTTTTTACTGCCTCAAAGAAATTAAATAACGAAATTTAGTTTTAGTATTTGAAAATAAAAGTAGATTCTACGAATGATAAAAAGCTATATAGTAACATGTTCCACTGTTGAAATATTGCCTATTGCCAAAAAAACGCGGAAAATATATTCTCAATTTAGGGGTTCAAATCGGTTCGTACCGGTTCGAACCATTACTTTTTCTCCCGAAATGGAGCCGGAACTGAACCGAAAGCCGTGAACCCGAACCAGATCCAAACCGATAAAAATTTCGGTTCGACACTCTGATGGAAACGAAATGTTTGCACTTTTATTTCCTTTTTTAGATGTGGTCCGTGTTTGGCCGTCCGACCAAGAACACTAGCTTCGGCTAGTGTTCCTGGGCTGCAGGCAGAGCAGTCAAGAGAACAAATTTTATAACGTATGAATGGATTTCAAGATTGTGTCTGGTGGCGGTTTGTGAAGCTCCGTTGGAATGCCGTCTTGTCATGAGTTCCTAAGAAGCAGCGTCAGTTCGGGGCAGTATGATTTTCTCCTGGATTTACTTAGTCCTGCATGTGACTAGGCGGAGAACGCTCATAATCTGAGGCTGCAGCAAAAGTACAGTGTACTGGAATACTTGGGTAGTGTTGGGACCGGAGCGGCTCGCCTGAGGCGCGTGGTATCGAACCCGACAGGTGTCGACACCGGCGCGTTATCCTGAAGGTGTGCGCATGCGCGGCTGCAGGCGCAAAAATATGAATTTTTGGTGCCGCTTTGTTAGAGTGCACAAAGGATTTCTGGGCCGGCTTGCTAGAAGCAGAGCCTCAGCTGAGACTGGGTGAAAGAAAGCACTGCCAAAGCCAGCGCGCGAGCTGAGCGAGACTCAAGCTGCGTCTCAAGACGCTCGCGCGCCCCAGCCTTTGCACTGCTTTCTTTCACCCAGTCTCAGTTGAGACGCTGTTCTAGCAAGCCGGCCCTGATACAGCTACGACCTGCCAGCGGTCATACCGCGGCATCAATCACGTTGCGGCACGACCGTTGGCCACATGATGCTTCAATATATTGGACGGTACAAGCTACGTTACTCTGCCTTCACATAAAACATTTGCTACTTTAAAGAAGCGGATTGCAAGTTGTTTCATCGTAGAATTAGCTGCGACGTTCAGTTCGTCGGATTGTGAGCATTTTAAATGAAATGTCCCTTTTCTTGTCACTCCTCGTGTTCATTTATGCGACAAACCACACAAGCGACGGTCGCAAAGTAATGATAATCTTATATTTCTTCGTGGCTGCCACGACCATCCGAGGACCACCCGACATTGACTTGTGAGAAATGGCTTATAAGTCGTTACAATTTTTATCACGCGTTTTAACATTTCAATTTTGAACAAAAACTAAGACAACGTGGGCTGAACAAGTAATGTTCTATAAGATTCAAAAAAGAAAACAAGCAACTATTTCACATCATTTAGAGCAGGAAACTACAGCACACGTAAGTCAGGCAAAATAAAAGTTGTAATAGTTCACAGCACGGCATTGAAATATATGATTACAGTGTGCAGCGCATTGTCCTCTTGAGGGTGAACCATCTGAAACTCACACGCTCAAAACAATACATCTAACCGGCAGCTGCTTTCTGACAGCCAGGTAAGTCTCGCCTGAGCTGGGCATTCGAAGTGAAAGACCCATGGTTCCAACAGGGATTGTAATTGGTTCACGCAGACATACAAAGTGTTTTTGTTTTATTTTTTACAGCTTTTTACAAATTTAAAAAGGAGGTGGCAGATACATGGAAGCCGTCTTTTCATATATCTGTAGGGCTCGGTGGACAGTAAATGGGCAAATAACCGTTGCAATGTTTAATAATCAACCAAAATCCGTTAGTATACTTGTTCATTAACGGTTTAATTGGCCATGTTGCAAATGCAGTATTAAAGGGAGTCATTATTCAAGGCCGACACAATTTCGACAATTCGCGAAAAGGCAACAGGGTTCGCGAAATTCATCGTTAACAGTTAGCCTTTCTTCGCTTGATTCAGAAACCGCGTGATGATAATGATACGTAGAATAGTGACGTAGTCGTCTTGACGTGTGCTTGGCATACCACGTAGTCGTTTTGGGGTATACTTGGCATACCACATCGGGTAAGTTGTCGAGACAAAAGAACACCTCCCTTTCGATGCTGATCTTGTTTGACTTCGGCTCAAGCGCAGTCTCCAAATAAGCAACATCGTCGAAGTTGCTGAACTTGTGAACAGCCCAGTGGGGAGTTAACACATTCAGGTAGCCTAGTGAGTCTCGATCGATTCCTTGTGGAATTGCGGCAGAAGCGACGCTGTTCACCACTGGTGACAATGTGTCAGTTTCCCGAGTGGGCCCCGACTGCTTTGCAACGATGAGCTCTGGTGTACTTGCTTTCCGCTTCCTTTCCTCTCGTCCTGTGGGAGAATCACTTCTCAGAACTCAGGTCCTGGCGAACACTTGGCAGCAGAGTCAGCACCGCGTCTGGCGTAAACACGAGGTGTCCACGAGGAATCTTCACTTCCTTTCCGCCGATAATGTGGACGTAGTCTCGAAGGATAAAGCGAGGCTCGAAGTGCAGCTCGAAGACAGCGCTTATTTCTTCAAGACGCTTGTTCGATCGTTGCACATTTTTTCCGAAAGATTTTTGTGGCTTTGTCCTTTGTAACGCCGAAAAAGGATGCCGTTTTCACACCTTTTACTCGGATGTAGCCCGTTTGGCAACCAGTTGCGTAGCAAGAGTCCTGTAGCCATTTCGCCGACGACATTTCGGAGCTACACTTACGCGTTAACCCTCCGCAAAATCAGAACACACTGGATTCAAAACATATTTCGAACACACGAAACTATATAATCGTGGTCGGCTTACCGACGCAAGCACCGCTCAAAGTGCAAAAAAATAATAACATCGTTGACTCTAAACTGATTTTCCGCCAAACGTGGAGGGCTGCGCGATTTTTTCCGGGTAACTCGACTACAGCGCCACCACAAACTGTCAATACACGCGCCCTCACGAGCTCCCATTGCCGAGCGCTGCTCCGGTCGCTACTACTGACACAAGTATTCTAGCACACTGTAGCCAAAGTCTCACAAGCGCGTGACCTAGTCCTCAGAGCTCCTGAGCTTTGATACACCCATTTCTAGAGCAAGCGCTCGATCGTTCTGCGGAACAACGCTTGAGAGCAGCGACCTCGAGCTCTCGTGGTTGTGGCATTGGCTTTAATATCAGCCCACAGTGCTTCTGCAACGTGCATTCAATCGTGCGTTTTTCGCAGACGGGAGGCAGGAGCTTGATCTGAGGACGCTGGTACCTCTGTTAGGCCAACCCTATGCCATTGCGAAGGGTACTGACATTTATTTCTACTTACAGTATCCCTCGATCCACTACTTCAGCGGTATCAAACTAACCCGGTGAAGCGAACGCTCCTGGCACATAAGATACCGGCATGGCCACAAATGATGTTACGGGCACACTATGTATAAACCATAGGGCGTGCACACGACCGGGCGTGCAGTTCTCGGATATTACTACAAGGCAAGATTGTTAAAGCCCCTCTATCCTGGGAAAAGTGGCGCCATTCATGGTTGTGGAAATGCTCGAGACACGTGCCGGGCGCCTCTTCTGGGTAGAACATGGCGTCCAAAATCTAGCTCAGTGCTGCGCTGTGCCGCCATGATCTTCCCAAAAGCTGCACGTTGCACGTGACTCGTGCATCAACGCACCTTGCGCTACTTTTCAAGCATGAAGGGGCTTTAAAGTTTGTCACGCGTGGACGCCACCAAGCGGCAAGGCTCGCAACTGCAGTACCCTTGTCCGTGCGAACACTATTGACGTCACGAGCGCGATACGCATTGCCATAGCCTCCTTTATACATCACAAAGCCTGGCAATTCGACGACGGAGCTATAGAGCGCCCGGTCGCAGATTTGGAGCGCGAGAATCTGGCAGCACAGATCATTTCTCGGGGAACCTGGACGTCAGCGCAGAGCTTTTGCAGCGGCGAGGACCCGAAACATGGTTTTCAAACCCGACGAGAAAAAAGCGGTCGCGCGAGGAACGCAAGAAACATGAGCGGATATTCCATGGCTGTGGGGAAGTGGGTTTCGGCGTCTCGCCGCAGCAGGCTGCCCGTCACCTGACTCTCATCTGAGTCGTTGCTTGTCGCTCTACCTTTGCAATTTCGGCGGCTGCTTCTCGTGGCAATCTGCCAGGCTTTGTCATTACATGGGAGGCTATCGCATTGCGCTCCTCGCTTGCCGATTTTGAAGCGACCGGTATAGAGCTCCTGCTCACGTCATTTCGTTTCCGTACCTCTTTGAGGTATTTTTTTGGGGCGTGCCCGTTTTAGACGCCGATAGCATCGTTTCTTCCTTGTAAAACCAAATCTTAAAAGGACTACGCTCGCGGAGCGCATGAATAAGGCGCAGAAGTTTGTTTCTTTTTCACTTGACAACGACTATATGTGGTATTGAATGCAGTCGCCTTTATCCGGCGCGTAGCAGTGCCACCTGACGCATGCCTTGCTTTTGCTTGGGCCTATAGTTTCTGAGAAGGTGAGAACGGCAAAGCGTCTTTTTCGAATGAGCCACCTCTTGGACGTCCTTGTTGCCTTCCGCCGTGCTTTGGCTGCACGTGCAGGCTCGAGACTCACGAGATGTTGAAGCACTATCGAAGCTAGCAAGCTCTTGCTGGAGGAGAGAGAGCTGAAGCTCTTTTCAGCCGTTTTTAACCTGTGAGCGGCTGTAGTATCGTCATCGGCAAGATCCCGCAAGAAACAAATACAGAGTCGGGCAGCTTACCGATCGATGACATTTCAGTGTCCTCTGCAGGAAATATTTCAGTATTAATGTTTCGAGCTGTATGTGGAGATAAGGCTAAAGCCGGGGTCACACTGTTTATACATCATGAAAATACTGTCTGCATACAGATTCGAACGCGTGGCCCAGCGAGATCCGTGCTTCGAATGCTGCATGGCAGTGAGTTTAAGGAGGGAACTTGACATGCGTCATTCAAACCACGGATACTGCGGTGACTCGTGTTTGCAGCCCGTTTCTGTACGATATATGGGCAGCGTGACCCAGGCTTAACGTAAAACAGAAACAAATAGTAAGATAAAATATGCATTAGAATCTGCATTCGAATATTCCAGCGCGTCAACGCCACCTGAAGCTCCAAGTGAAGCTTCGAGCGCAAACTCTCGTTGACGCGCATGATAGCAGGCCGAATTCGAAGCGTAACTGGCTTTAGACGCTCCGTACGCATTAGCCTTTTTTATATTGGGCGACCATATAGACCGACAAGCTGTTTCCAAACAAGCCCGCGTTTGCCCACACCAGGTGTGGGCACCGCGCCTGCGCAGTAACCCAATTTGCGTGAAGCGTCTGCGCATGCGCAGTGTCGTCGACAGCGCCACCTCAGCTGCGTGACGTCAGGGCCGCGTGTTTGTCCATAGGCTTACATCAGTGTTCTGAATGAGACGGTTGAACAACATGATTTCAATGCTTCGAAGCTGTCTTTCAATGAGCAGAACGGGATCAGAAACAGTAAAAAATAACGACTATACGCGGATGGCTCATTTCATACAACGCCTCATGTTTTACTGTCCGATACACGAAAATCATGTTTAATCTGGCATCCTAAAGTTTGTTCACCCTGAAAAGAAAAATATCGAACTGCGGCACATTATTAATCTTTTTTTTCAACAGAAAAGAATGGATTTATTGTGTTAAAGTTTCTACATAATGGCGATACGGAAACAACTCTTGAGAATGTGATCATCGAGAGGGCAGCGAGTTCAGAAGTGAATGATTCGCTTAGCCGGAATGGTTTTTTAAGTAACTGGTAGAAAAACAATTCTTCCTCACGTGTGTCGAATGTAGCAAGAGCAAAGTTTAAATTCAAGCAATAACAAGCTCGGTTGACTCACACAAAGGACTTCAGTAAACATGCTTAACTTTTGCCTCTGCATGCAGGTACATTTCGATACGGAGCTCATACTGCAAGTACTGTTATTGAAACAAAGAGACTCTCCGAGTGAAGTTCGCATTCTATCAGTCGCCCGTCCTCTCAGGCAGATTTTGTGCCTGGCCGTTTCCCTACTGTATTCGCAACTTTCAGCGATGGTGGTACCACTGTGTGAGAATCGCGCTCCCTAGCTCCTGGATGATCGGCTTCACAAGAAAGGTGCTCGCAAACACCTTCCTGACGTGAAAAAACAAACTACGGCCTAATACAGCTCATATATTGCAAAACTGGAATTACTCACGCGTCGCAGACCCAGCCTCATACTGCTGTTCTACGACGATCATCCAGATGACAGCCATTTGGATAGGCACCAGTACGCCCCCTATAGGTCGTGAAAGTTGCGAATAATATCATACTCTAAATTCATTCATAAAAATCCAGCATTTTATTTGCACATGGGCGAAAAAACAAATGCATTTGCAATTTCCTCGATAATAACGTTTGTCTAAGTGACAAATATGTCTGTCAATTTTTTTTTTACTGGGCTGTTACTTTGAATATCGCTCTGACACTGACTAGAAATATTTTTTGACGTTTAGGTGCATCCAAAATTCCCCGTTTGAGACCAACAAAACCTTCGTGAATGCGAGCAAAAAAAATGTTTCGTGGAGCTAAAGTCTAGTTCTTGCCACATCTTTCTCCCCCAAAATAAAGGAACCGCTCATGCAGTGGCTTTGAATTGTTCTGTAACTTACCCATCTTGAAGTCGAGGCCTTGGACGATGACTACGTCTGAAAGACAGAAGCTAACGGTGGCGGACTGCGTAAAAGAGAACACGTGTAAAGCGCAAGAACAAGCTAGGCTTTCGTTCCTACGCTCATTCGGGTAATCAGCGATTCGAGTTGAACAAATACTTGATATGACTCGAATGGGATCATTGAAATCGCTTACGTAGGGGAACCGGCCACCGATGCCTGATGTCAGGAAACGCTGAATGAGTGGTTCTGCGCGTGGAACGTGGATGGTGACGGTTGCATAATGAGCGAGCTTTTCTTCTGCCAATCCCTAGCTCGTGGCCCGACAAACAATTGATCGAGGGACAACACGTTCTTTTGTGCATTTGCAAAGAAGTGAGAGTGCTGGACGATGGCTTTGATCGCAGTTCTGCGCGGCCGTGCGCTGGAGTCAGTCAGGATAGCTAAAGCGTGGATGACGAGCGCCAGATTGTCAACGACGGTACTAGCTCAGATGCGATGGTCGCTTCTATGTGCTGAAACGGTAACCGTCGTCACCGTGTGCCAGTATGAGGCAAAGAACGTTGTGTCACGGCGGCGCCAGCTGTCCAATGAAGAGGCACTTGGTGCTAGTATTGTTTCAGCTGGGTTCAGACACAGTATTTTGTCATTTGCCCTGACTTGTCTTGCAAGTACGGGAGCAGAGCTGAAAGCGATCTCTTGTTGCCGCTGTTTGCGTCGGCCCAGTACGCAGTATGCCGTGGACGATACTGGTACAAGGCGCTGGAGTGTACGCGAAGATGCTAGCACCATTTCGATGATTTACAAAACCGTTGCTACGGCCATGCAACAAGATAACTTCTGACCATTTTCAGACAGGCTCAGGATAACAGCGCTAGAGCTGCAATCAGATGCCTAAGCGCGATCAAACTGTTATCTTGATAAAAGGTATGCACTTTTAACGATTTTCACAGAAATGACGGCTGATTGTTCCGTGTACAGCAACAGCTGTATGGCACCAGTTGCCAAAAACTGGCAACGTTTCTCATTGAAGATGAAAAAACATAACCACGTATTACTTCTTATTGTTACTGATTTGTACTAAGGTTTTGGTATCTGCTTCGAACCGAAGCGCTACATTTGTGTGAACAAAAAAGTGTTCGGAGAAAGCAGCACTGATTTTGCGACAAAAAAGTGTAATTTCATTTTAGGACCACTGTATAATACCTGAGGTCGATCCGGCCATCTTTCTGACACTCAGAACAACTCGCCGGCCGAATAGTCATAAACAATATAAATTAGAAGTTAGATGTTCATAGAATGTGAGTTTTATTAGTGAGACTTTTGTGGAATGCCGACATTTTTAAATGCTGGAGATAGAAGTGTAGCCAGCGTGTGACTCATAGTGCCTGCACCGAATAAACAATTTTAGTGATCAGAAATACAAAGCCATCACTAACATTTCGGTGTCTCGACTCGGCCGCACTGCCATGTGTACTGTTACCCTCGTTAATATTTTTAATATACTTTTACTTAATCTAGAAAATCTTAGGTTGTACTGCTGTGACACATGCGCCAAAACTATAGTTAAAATATGTCCTAAACTTACACAACTACATGTAATAATTATGTATGTGAAATTCAGTTTAGCAGTAAACATGAACTGTGTAACTACCCTCATTTCATTCATTTATATTTTTTTTAAACGCAATGAAATTGAGGACGTATATATTACCTCTAACTTTGTATCCTTCGTCCTCAATAAGTCCTCGGAAGGACGTTTCTAGGATGATCCAGTGACTGACGTTCTCAGGATGTCCTAAGGACGTCTTGAAAACCGTGAGGACGTTTGTACCTTTTGAGAACGTCATGAGGATGTCGGCTGTTGTCGGGGTAAACACGTAGTTTAAAACTGAAAGCTGCTTAGCGTCATCGAAAACCACTAAACCGGTATATTTCAGAAAACCTCGAACAACGCCTCGAGATGCGGGAGAAGCGCACGTTGTGCGCTAATTGCCAGCCTTGCTTCAACGCAAAGCTGGCGGTGCAGAAACGGGGATGAAAATTGTATCATACTTCTTTCTCCTTATTCAGTCAGTAATTTAAGCTTTAAGATGACTATACTCCGTTTCACCTTATGTTGTACACGCAAACAAGGCTAGAAGCGCGAGCTCATAGCGTTGGGAGCTGCCCCTCATGCACGAGAGCTTGTGCACGCCGAGATGTGCCCTAGAGCAACGGAGCTCGTGCTTGTAGCCTTGCCTGCGGTACATCATAAGGTGAAACAAGTATAGGATAGCAGAACGTGAACGAGAAGTGTGGGCAAGAGATTTGCACTAAAGCGACGCCAGTGTCTGCGGTGACTGCAGGTAGCGAGTAATCGTGAGCCGATCTGAAAATGGTGCGAAATTTTCTGGGTACATGGTCGTAGCAGTGGTTTTCTAAATATTGCAGTGGTGTGCTACTGTACTCGTGGACAACTCGTGCACGATCTCCTTTAGCGCCGGTCACATTTATGCACGAGCACTCTTCAATTCTCGTGCAATTCAAGAGAAAGTTGTCCACGTGTTGTCTTGTCAAGTATTTTGTCAGGCCACGAGCAAGGGCTTGGGAAAAAAGAGGAAACTCGCTTACCTGCAGCCGGCACCGCCACGTTCCCACGTGCTAACCATTCCATTTAACCTTTACTGACATCATACATCGAATACTTGTGTTCCCTCCAAGAACTTATGAGATTTCGATATAGTCATATCAAGTGTTTTGTTCAGCTTAAGCCGTAAGTTACCCGAATGAGCGCAGAAACAAGCGTTTAGCTCGTTCTTGCGCTTTATTACGTGTTTTCCTTTTTACACAGTCAGGTGCTTGGCTCCTGTCTGCTAGACATAGTCATCGTCCAACGCCGCCGAATTCACGATGGGTAAGCTACATATTAATTCCGAGCAACTCCTTGTGCGGTTTTAGACGTTAGAAGGAGGAGACTTGCTTCACTAACACGTTTTGTTTTGCTAGCGTTCACAAAGTTTTTGGTGGTCTCAAACGCGGAAGTTTGCCTGTACCTAAGAGTCCCAGGTAAGCTATCGTGCGTTTCTGAGTGATATTCGGGCTAACAGCACAGCGACAAATTTTTTTAAGAACATTTTTCACTGAGTACTTAGCCCGCCGACGACTATAAAAGTATCATCCAGAAAAATGCAAATGGAGTTTGGTTTGTCGCGTGACATCCAGCATTCTATAAATGTGTGCCTAGCTTTCTGGATTTGAAATAATAAATATGTAGTCTTAAGTAATATGTGGTATTCATTGGACGCCATATTTGAGGTGACTGCTCACAGCGCTTGCTCGGGAACAGTTCTCATTTATAATCTCCCGAAGGATACACTCTTGGTGGTGTGCAATGTGCATGCTGGAAGTGTTCTGAAAGCCTGCCGTCTGCACGTGCTCAGCAGCAGCGAGCTCAGCTATGGCCACCAGTGAATAGCACCATAGCCTCCTCTATACTCACAAAGCCTGGACAGTTCGATGACGGAGGAGCCATGAAGTGCCCGGTCGCAGATTTGGAGCGCGAGGATCTCATAGCCCCGATCCTCTCTCGGGGAGTCCGGTATTCAACGCACAGCTTTTGCAGCGGTGAGGACCCGAAACAGGGTTTTCAAAGCCGACGAGAAAAGAAGCGGTAGCCCCGGGGAACGTGAGAAGCACGAGAGGACATTCCATTGCTCGGGACAAGTGTGTTTCGGCGTCTCGCCGCGGCGGGGCGCCCGTTACATGCCTCTTGTCTGCCGCTCTACCTTTTCACTTTCGGCGGCCGCGTCACGCGATGATCCGCCAGGTTTTGTCAATATAGAGGAGGCTATGATACCACGTGTACAGTAAGCAAAACACACAGACAGAAAATTTGCCAGTGTGGCCAGCCGACTGATAGCATGCAAACTAGACTTGCTAAACGCATTGTTTCAGCAAACATACTTGCAGTGTGAGCTTCGTGTCGAATGGTGTCTTGAAAGGCAAGAATTAAGCTTGCTTTCTGAAGCGCTTGCGATGAGTCACCCATGCTTGTCCCCTTACTTGCTTTCAACTTCATCTTTGCTACGTTTGACACACGTGAGGAAGACTTGCTATAGCAACCAGTGACTTAAAAAACTATGGCTGATTAAATTGTTCACTCCCTATACAGGTTGCCCTCTCAATGTACATATTGAAAAAGTTGTTTCGCATTGCGCACCGTGGAGATATTTTAATACAATCTTGCATTTATCCTGTTCCATTGAACAAAAAAATAATAATGAGCCGCAGTTTCATACTTTATTTTTATGTCTCAAGGTGAACAAGCCTTAAGATGGCAAATTGAATATGTTTTTTTTTATTGTATGGCTTCTTCAAAATATAGGGCGCTGTATGAAATCAGACATCCGCGTAAAGTCGGTATTTATAACTGTTTTAGATCACGTTCTGCCCAAAGAAAAACATTCCTAAGCTCTGCAGTCTTGTAGTTCTACTGTCTTCTTTCGCACTCTTAACTGCGTCTACTCTGATCACCCAGTATAAAGAGACACGGACGTGAACGCAGCGCCTGAAGCCAGCTATACGTCACCGCCTTCTTCCAAATCCCGTCTGATACACAAGCGCGTCAGCGAGAGCTTGAACTCCAAAGTACGCTTGGAGTTCAAGACGGCGTTGACGCGCTTGCTATATTTGAAAAAAAATGTTTCTGAATGCATATCTTATCTTAACATTGATTCCGGGTTTATGTTAGCCTTATCACCTCACAGCAGCTGGAAGCTTTAATTTTGAAATTTCTTCCTGCAGGTGATGCTGAAATGTCATTGATGGGTAAGCTGGTGACTCTGTATTAGTTTCTTGCGGGATCTCGCCGATGACGATACTACAGTCGCTCACAGGCTGAGAACGGCTGAAAAGAGCTTCAGCTTTCCTTCGTCCAGCGGGGAGCTTGCTAGCTTCGACAGCGCTTCGACATCTCGTTAGCCTCGGGCGTGGACGTTCAGGCGAAGCACGGCGGAAGGCAACGAGGACGAAGAAGAGCCCGCTGGCTTTCGAAAGACACTTTGTCGTTTCCGCCTTATCAGTGACTATAGGCTCAAGCAAAAGCAGGGCATGCGTCAGGCAATACTGCTACACGCCGCATAAAAGCGACTACAGTCAGTACTACATAAACACGTTGTCAAGTAAAAAAAAGAACGTTTCTGCATTTGATTTATGCTTTGCGCGAAGTAGCGCTTTCAGATTTGGCTGTCGAAGGAAGAAACGATGTTTTTTTTTTGCGTTTGAAACAGGCACGTATCGATAAAATTCCTTAAAGCTAGTCTAAGGTCCACCGACATTTGTCTCGATTTGATACACTGGGGGATATTAGTAACGTTCCGCGAGATGCCGGACTTCTTTTTACTACGGTTCTTGAGCGTGAATACAAGGATAGGAGACAAGGTTTGGGCATGACGTCATTGTTAGTGGGTCCCCGACCAGCTCTGAGCGGCGAACGCGCTGAAGCTGACGGAAGTCGCTGCAAAGCGGTCGACGGTTCGTCTTGGCGTCGTCGCGTGCTTGGGACGCGTCATCGTGAGACGCTGCGGGATGAAATGGCGGAGACGCTGAAGAACGTTAGGCGGGGCTGAATTGGATCCGCTATTGCATGATGACGTTTGGGGGAAAGGCTCAGGCTTTGTGCGGGATTGATTCAGGCCTCGACCAAGTTACCGTTACGAAGATTAGTTGCTCCAATTTAGTTCCCTTAGTATATCAGTTAATCTCAGAGTCATATTATGTTGCCGGAAATCTGCTCGTCCTTCTCTTTACCCGAGGCTGCTTCATAAATAAGACCACCCCGGTAGCAGGAACGCAACTCGAACCTTATGTAAAACACGTAAGACCCAACGCCTGTAACTAGTAGCGGCTTCGTAACAATTATTGCATTCCATTCGGTACTCTTCATTCATCTGCAGATCTTCGATTATTCCATCTTTAAAGAACCACAATAAGGTAACGAAGATGCACCGCATATGAAGTAAATTTAATATATACATATAAACATGCTGACATCCCAGAAACTTTGATCATCGTACGTGGTCTCCAAAGAAAACAAATCGATAAATATGTTGATGAATGAAGCATCCTTGATCGGACAATATCTACGAATCCGCCGAAAAAAATATCTTTGACGGAGCGAGGGTTTGAGCTCCAAGACGCCCAATATCCGGTCAGAGAATTGGGAGTCCCGGAAAGCCAGAAAGACAAGGCGGAGTGGTGTAGTGGTTTAGCATAACCGACCGGATATTGGAAAATCGGAAGCAGAAATCCAAGCTTCCCCAAATATGTTGACTTTCGGCGGCTCGTAGACTTTGATTCATTCGATAAAATACGGTTCATTTATATGCATACGAATGATGCGTAAAACATTCCAATAGATACATGCACAGGTAAGAAGTTTTGCGTGGCTACCCGTACATGGCGCCAGTGTGCCAGTGGTTACATCATTTCACAAAATACTCTGCGCACTTGGCGCAGTCAAACGCGTTTGTGTGAAACTGACTTTAACTGGAGCTAATCATCCTGTTGATGCATTTGGGCAGTCGATTTTATATTTCAGCACACAAGGCCACTTATTCATCTACTTCGACTACCACTAAACTGGGCTAACCGATAATACATTTCTTTCTTAAGAGTGTTTGACGTTAGCTTTATTACCTCATATAGTGCTTCAAACTTTGACACTAAAATATTTTCTGTAGGTGATACTGAAATGTCATCCATGGGTAAGCTGTGGACTCGGTATTTGTTTCTTTCGGGATCTCGCAGATTACGATAATAGAGTCGGTAATATGATGTGAACGTCTGGGAGGAGCTTCAGCTGTCCCTCCTCCAGCGAGAGACCTTCGACGGAACTTGGGCATCTCGTGAGCCTCGAACGTGCACGTGCAGCCAAAGCACGGCGGAAGGCAACGAGGTCGTGAAGGAGGCCGGGCGTTCAAAGGAGGCGCTCTGCCGTTCTCGACTTCTCAGTGACTACAGACTAATAGAAAAGCAGGGCATGCGTCAGGCGGCACTGCTACACTCAGCATAAACAAGGCGACTACAATTGACACCTCCTATACTCGTTGTGAATTCAAGAAAAAGAAGTTTGGCGGCTTAATCATGGAATGTCCTAGCTTGCGTAAATACGAAAATGCCGTAAACACGAAATGAGCTAATCTTGAATGAAAACATGCTATTGGTCCAGAGGAACATTCTAGATTTGTTTCCATTAATGAGAGCGCGACGGGAGCGGTCGGCCGGTCGGTGTCCGCATGCGTCGCACTCGGCAAGAGAGGTCTCGTGTGCTAGATCATCGCTAACCGTAACCTTCGCCGAGAAACGTTCGCGCGTCGCAAGCAGCCGGCGTTCGTTGCCCACCTAGCTGGGTTTCGCAAACCGTTTGCTGATGTGCACCTCCCTTAGGAGTGATATGTCGTCCTGTATTGAAGAACCGGAGTTGCGAAAATGCCGCCGACTTCGCGCTCACGGCGACACGCAGACCGGCCGCGGCTGCCATCCATTAGAGGCCGTCAGTTTCTAATTGTGCTCGTCTTGGCTTTAGCCAACTTCTCGTGCATCACATATCCTCCTTGGAGAAGCGGGAAGAACCCTCACGTCAGCACGCAATTTGCAAAAATAGCGTACGCTACAATGACGCACGGAAAGCTCAAACCGCGGTTAGCGTTCTGATCCGATTCGCAGCGTCGATGACGCAATTCTGAAACTCCCTATTACTCTCACGTGCAACTCTTCGCCTCGGCGTCAACTCTCTTGTAGCTCTACGCTATCAAGGCTAGCGCAACTTCCACTTGTGCTAGAGTAGAGCCCCACACTGCTGCGGAAGCACGTGGCTTCGTCCCGTCTCATTCGCACGTGCTCTTGTAAAAGGAGATGCGTTGGAACAGTGCTCAAGCTACTTAAGCCTTCACAGGCGTAGCATACAGTACATGGAGGTCATGCTTCCCGCAGTTGAAGCTGAAGGACGATAGCCGTAGCCATCTATCGGTGCCTTTTTCTCGTGAATTTTTATTATTGTCTTAGGGAATGCATTACTTAGGAGAAGTGTGCATCGCTAATCTATTGCAACATTCATCTAGGATCTCATGAACAAAGCCTATAATAACAATAAAAGTATAAAACGCAAGCAAACGGGTAAATAACGCTATAATTTGCCCTCAAGACTAGATTTAAAAAAAACTACACTTTGTTGCACCTTTAGTTCAAGAGCGGTGAATGGCTCTAAGACAAAAGCAAGCGCATACACACCGACATTCAAGACTTACAGTTACGGGGCACCCTCCATGCTTGTTTTTTAGCCAGTGGAGGAGCATGCGAAGGAAGAAGGCAAGCAGCACGAAGTTGCGCTTGTCGGCACTGCTTGATCGGCCCCTCCGCTTGTGCCATCGGCTCTCGCTCGAAATTAAGGAAAACATAGAAGCAAACAATGATATTTCTATACTTTGTTTCAGCTTGTTTAGACTCAGCTGACGTTATGAGGTAAT